>JAQIXV010000090.1:0-104523 GCA_034700625.1 Tectocepheus velatus
TCATTGAAAGGAATAAATTCCGCCAAAAGTTTTATTTTGATCTCTTGTCTGACATTACATTCGCTGCAGAGTTGGACTGACTTTGAATATGAGTCACGAATTGGTTGGCAATACTGGACATCACTTTTGGTCGAAAACTGACCGCTAATCACTTTATTATAGTTTCCGTCCTATAAATTATTACTCAAATTAAATCAACTCTTAATTCAAATAAATTTAAAATTAATAAAATTTCATTAAATCCGATAAAAATTTCAAATATTTTACGCAAATTCTGACATAAATTCAATTTTTTTGGCGGTTTTTGAGAAATAACATCAAATTTTAAATCTCTTTATATTTTTAATATATTAATAAAATGGGAAACAAATGAAACAAAAACCAAATCATTGATTGAATTCAATATTAAAGACAAGACTTAGAGATTTAAATCACGATTTGATAACTAAATGATAATTTGCGAGCAATTAAGTGGACAGTTGTGGACATACCTCTGAAAAACCATTGTATTGATGACAATCCACGCAATTAAATGAATTAATCCTAATATAAGATACTTCTTGTGATTTATGACAAAACCAACAAATCATTTGTTTCGGTAGTCGTCGTCTGAATGCAAAACATTTAAATCAATAAAAAAAAAATTAAATAAAAATAAAATTTCAAACAAACCTCAGTTTAAAATATAAATAAAAACAAAATAATATAATGAAACAAATCAATGAAATGATTAATAAATTTGAATTAAACGACATTTTTATTAAAATTAAGTTTAAATAAGCGTTAAATTGAGTGAAAATCACTTAAATTGTTGTGATTTGACTGAAAGCCGGCAATGCTTTCAATTTCAACATTGTTTTAGTCGATGACATAAGTGGTGCCACAAAACAGATAATAAACAAAATAAATACAAGTCTTCAGTCATTCAAATGATTAGGAAAAGAGAGCTGAAGAGCGCCATCTCTTGTTTAAGACTTTACTTTATTATCAATACTTTGTTTTGCGCTAAAATGTGTTCAAAATTGGATTAAATATAAATATATTTACAATAAATTGATTATAAAATCAAATGAAATAAAGTGTTTAAAAATGTTAAGGGAATTGAGCGCCACTTCTTTGAGTCCAATTGTTCCACTCGTTTCCAATTCATTACAATCCGATGGAAACGAAAGCATTTTAACGACCGGTTTGTCACCGATTCGGTGCCGTTTCGCTAATAATAACGGTTTGTATTGAATTCAATGTATGTCTATAATTGTCTTCAATTGATTTTGTTTGCATTGTTTCAGTGGATCAGTTCTTATGGCTAACAAAAGGCTCGCAATTAGATATAATTTCTGTCGACCCGAAGAATGTATCGAATCAACGATTGTTGGGAACAATTGATTTCTCTCAAGTCTTTAAAGATAATATCAAAATATCAAATGTCTTGCAGTTAATGGACAGCACTTCAGTCAATAGTAAATATGTCTACACTTTAGTCGTATCGTTGAAAAGGAGTTCCGGTACTTGTCTTCTGTGT
The DNA here is from genome assembly GCA_034700625.1 of Tectocepheus velatus. NCBI lineage: Eukaryota > Metazoa > Arthropoda > Arachnida > Sarcoptiformes > Tectocepheidae > Tectocepheus > Tectocepheus velatus. Next base: position 1,523 of record JAQIXV010000090.1, read on the forward strand.
CTGATTGATGTCAGACTTAGTCTCATAATTAAGACAATAGAGACTCCGTTCAGAATCACAAGTCTTGAAGTGATATCGAGTGACAAACCAGTGGTCACTGAGAACTGGCCGCTGATCGACGAAATGCTTCAAATGGAGGGAATCCTAGCGGTTGGCACTGAAGGCGGTCTCGTCTTTATTCTGGACTTATTTCTGGATAACGAGACACCACTTCACGAGGCGTTAATGCCTAAGAAGTTGTCGTTTATTGTCTGTAACTCTTCTCACATCAATCTTAAGGCCAAACGAAAGACTGCTTCACTTCACGACCAACTGATTTGTCTTCCGATTAATAGCGATTCTCACCATAAGAATCGTTTTGTCTATAAAGCAGACGACGGAACAGCTCTTTCAGCCTTTCCTAAAGCACAGGTGTTTGTCAGTGCCATTCAATACATTCCTCAAACAGCAATGCTTTGCATTGGTTTCAATTTCGGTGGCTTTCAGTTCTATAATATGAAGACATTCCGATTGGAGTGCAGTTGTGGACTCGAATACGGTTTGCCACCAGTCGTCAGATTCGTATTTCAAGACCCGGAAAACGATCCGAAAAATCATTCTTACATTTGGGTCATCAGAGGACAAGAAATAGAAGACAACACCGAATCGGATTCGTCTCAACAATACTTCAATTCGATATCAAACGCAATAATGTATTCGATTTCATTCGAGAACAAGGAATGGATTTCCGGTTATGGTATTTTTTACTCAGGATTTTTGGGCTGTTCCTGTCGTTTCGAATACATTTTGGGGCCAAACCCTCACTCACCGGAAGCCAACCTTACCTGCAGTAGTCGTCTCATTGATTGCTATACAATTCCTTTGGGAAACTATTCTTCGCATAAGACCTCAGACGACGAGTCGGTTAACTTAGATCTGAGTCTTTTGCTGATCGCTTGGGAAGCGTTGTCTGATTCGAGTGAAAACAATTCTTCGACATATTTCGCGATCTTTGATCTGAATCAATGGTATCGCTCCCAAATGCCAACCGACTTCAAGACAACTAATGATAAGACATTTTCGCCGTATTTGGGGGTCTTTTCTCTGGTAGATATCGCCAACAATCTGGCGCCGGACGCCATTCTTTCGGTCAGAATAAATAAGGACTCCATCACTAAATTCCGTTCTCAAGCATTTCAAGACGACATCCATTACTTCCCGTCTTCGCTGTCCTTTGATGTCACAATATTATCTGAATCACAGATATGTAACGCATCGTATTTGGGACTTCCGAAGAGGTGTTTGTCTCAAATGGTTGGTCGCGGACCTAATCTTCTGATTGATCCGAAAGAATACGTAAACAATTGTGTTATCTCTGGATTACTTCCATACGATTTACTACAAAACACTCTTACGTCTCAACTTCTGCGAGAAATAGTGCTGACCGTTGCTCTCGAAAATGATTGCCTCCCATTCCTTATACATGTGATCAAAGAGTGGTCTTCTGGGGAATGGACTCATATCGGATGTGATTCGAAATTCTTGTTGGAATGGATTTGGAAGAGAGTGTCGGCCATAAAGAATGAAATCGATTCCATCACATATCCATTATTCAACTTTTCGGGACAATTATTGGATAATTTCAATTTATCGCAACTCTATGCCTATGAGAGTGACCTCAAATCGTTGGGTCTTTTACTCAAAGAACTGCAGACTTCAGGCGCGCCCACAACTGTTCAGGGACTGCAAGAATTGGCGCTCAGACAAGAAGTTACTCAAATGATAACCCAATACTTGCGAATCCTTTTATGGCTCTATTATTGCAATCTATTGCCCGAACACTCAGAAGAAGACGCTTATGGAGAGCGAGAAGTGGCGTATCCTTCGTCTCAATTCAAAGACTATTATACAAAACGAAGAACAGAATTACATCGAATTAATCCAAATGTCATATCACCGACAGATCTCTTACTAATTGATGGAATGGTTGACGCTATGAATCCGGGGGTTTCTGCTCTTTGGATCAAAGGAGGCGGTGATGGCCTCTATCCGCCGCCAAACTTGCATTCATTAGTTGGAATATTTCTGTTGGAGTCGGTCTCTACCGTCCAAAAGCAGGCGCTTATGCTTTACTCACTCTTAGACTTATCGGAATTCCTGTCAGACCGTCAGAGCGATATCGTAGAGAAGTTTCGACACTTTCCCTCTGTTTTTGGTCTAAAGCCAGGCCTTACAAAAATGATTCAGGGATTCTGGGGTTTGGATCATAAACTGTTCGATTTTGCGCTCCGATACCTCTTAGACCCTGTCGTCAAACCTCTACTTTTAGGCTCAAAAGACAACGAAATGTTTGTTTTCAATGATTTACAGCAAAGAATCGTTACTTCACTCCTATATCAGGAAGAAGTGAGAAGTGCTCTCATTTATAGTGAGAATTGCAGTCAATTCTCTTTAGATAATCCTTTGCGCGAAAAACTTCACTTAAATATGCTTTTATTGAATCAACAAATTTCGAGAGCCTTTCACTACCAGAGGCTGTGCAGAAACGAAAGCAATGCAATCGATTTATTAAACCATTTGTTCCAATGTTGTGAAAAAATGGGAGCAATTGACAAGATTTTTGACTTATCTTTAGATGAGTTCGAAGAGGAAGTGCTCACTAACTATCTGTTAGTGTCTGAAGCGCCAAACGCTAAGCAAATGCTTGTCCTCTATTTGATTGTTAACAACAAAATCATTGACGCATCGAATCTATTGAACGAATTTAGAGAAGAGTTTAATAGTATTTCTGACCAACAATTGGCCGAAAAGACAAATCAATTGATTAATTTAGTGGACGCCTATATGTCAGCTCTGCCCCAATCATTGACACGACTCGCCCGAGAAATCACTTCAATTGAAAAGAAGAAACTGAAAGAAAAACCGAAAATCACTGTATCTGATGCCGTTCCCATACAAGTGAAGCCTAAAGCCCTTTCATTTGATTTTGTCGCCCCTTCGAAGGCTATCGAGAATATTATGGAACAAATCGCTGATATTTGGAATCGAGAAGGGGTTAAAAGTCCCAAACCTTCGACTCCTACCATCGAACCTAAGAAAAGGCTATCAAAAGCACTTTTGTGCCAAAACTCTCCATTTTTGCGAACGCCAACAGCAGACCATCGGAGCTCTAAAAAGACATTTTCGTCTAAAACTGTTTATCCGACGTCTAATCTGATAGACTTCGACGATGGAAGTGTTCGAAAGCAAAAGAACCGATTGAAAGGTGAGGGCTCTTCGAGAACCAGACCTGAAATGAGAGGAAAGAAACCAATTCCTAAAAAACAAGACTCTTCTCAAAGCCAATTGCTTTCACTATTGGAAACGCCTTCTATCAAACGAAAGTCTGGCGCTAAGAGTAAAACCACTCCCGAGAGAAGTAGTGTTCAGAATTGCTTTACCCCAACCTCTATACTTAAAGTGAAACAAATGATGAGATCTACCAGTCCTTCGTCAATGTTATTGTCTCCCGTCTCCACCCGACCCTCAATTAAGCCGTTAGAGTCGACTCCACTCCAACACAAACTTAGATTTTCTGTCAACACTGGAGACGACTCTTTTGATACGACAATTCCAGAAGAAGATAGCGTTGAAAATGCGAGACTCGCCTCAACTAAAGACACTCTAATGTTGAAGAGTCTTAGAAATGTTTCCGAAACAATAATTGAAGAAACGGTTCCAACAGAAGAAAGTGATGCAAAAAATTTGTTAGAACTCGAATACACTGCCATCGAAGTGGATCAAAGTCGAAATAATGACTCTGAATTAACTGGTATTTTGATCTAATTGTATAAATTTCTGTTGAATTTAAGCGAATTATTTATGATTTAGTTACCGAACAAACAGAAGAGATGTCTTTTCGGCCAAATTTTGTCTTTTCTCCGCCACAGACCCGTTCCAGCGCCAGAAAAACACAACAACGTATTGAAACTTTACAGTCGTTTTACGTTTTAATATAAAATAAATTTTGTTTTATAGGAAAGAGTCAAAAGTCAGTTGAAATAAGTGAAGACAAACCGACTTTTCTTTTCTCACAATTAGAGGAACAAAAGTCTTCTCAAAAACCAAAGACTAAAGAAAAACAAAAAAAAGAAAAGAAGGAAAAGAAGTCATCGAAAGCGAAAGGTATGTCTCCTCTTCTTTGCTTCGATAGTCATTTCTTATATGATTCAACAGATCCTCAAATAGAGGAACCGATAGCTTTGGAAACTTCTTCACAGATAACGGTTGAATTGATTCCCAAAGAGATTTCGAGTCGTTCCTCAACTCCTGTTTCAAATGTCGACGACTCGGACAACAAAAGCGATGTCTCGTCGAGTAAGGCCTCCTCGACCTCACGTTCCTCGCGATCTAAGACTCCAACTAAAAAGTATTTAATTGAAAATTTATTAAACAATTAATTGATTTTCATTTATCAGAACTCCTAAGAAAGTGACGGAAACTCCGACCCATTCGATGAAATTGAGGGCCAGTACTTCAAAACCAAAGAAAGAAATCTAAAGTCTTATCATTATTTCAATCAAAAATATTTTTGAAGCCATTAATTGATTATATTTTAATGTTTTTAAAGGATTTCTATTTAAATAAAATCATTTCTTAAATAAAAAAAACATTTTTTAATTGAAAAAAGTTTTTGACATTTGATTTGTGACGTCATTGAGGGCTGACATCACTTATGATGACGTGTTTTGTGGCAAACATTGAATTCATTGATGAGTTGTTCACTCTTTGACTTTACCTACACTTCAACCATCAGTTAATCTGATTTTGAAGACACACAACAGGCAAGTGATGGCCAATTCGTTTCAAGACTTTATAGAGAGCACCGAAGATGTGGACGGATTGCGGTTCGATTGGAATGTGTGGCCACAGACCAGAGTCGAAGCCGCGAAGGTTGTCATTCCGTTGAGTTGTCTCTTCACTCCTCTTAAGGAGTCGACGACGAGACCATTGCCTCAAATCCAATACGAACCGGTCCTCTGCTCCAGAAATAACTGCAGAGCAATACTTAACCCGTACTGTCAGGTGAGGAACTGTTGTGACCACAGATTGTCTCAAAACGGACTGTTGTCTGAAATGTTGTTTGTTTTGACATTTAGGTTGACTATAGGGGTCGGATGTGGATCTGCAACTTCTGCTTCAATCGGAACGCCTTTCCGGCGCAATACGCGTCCATTAGTGAGGCCTGTCGTCCGGCGGAACTCCAATATTCGACACTCGACTATACGATAGTTCGGGCGCCGATCACATGTCCGCCGATATTCCTCTATGTAATCGACACATGTCTTGAAGAGGAAGAGTTAACAGCATTGAAGGGAACTATTCAGATGTCATTATCTCTTTTGCCGGCGAACGCAATGGTCGGACTCATCACTTTTGGACGAATCATCAGTTTATGGGAATTGAATGAAAACTGTTTGCGTTCGTATGTCTTTCAGGGCAGTAAAGACTATACCTCTAAACAAATACAGGAGTGGTTGGGACTCAACCCCACTGCCGGTCAGACACCACAACCGGGACAAACAATGGCGGCTCCAAAAAACAATTCAAATAAGTTCTTACAACCGGTATCTCAATGCGATTCAGTGCTGACAGACATAATCGAACAGTTGTCTCGTGACCTCTGGCCAACACCTCAGGGCAAACGGTCTCTTCGGGCCACAGGCGCTGCCCTTTCCATTGCTGTCAATCTTCTGGAGGTGGCGTATCCTAACTGTGGCGCCAGAATAATGCTGTTCATCGGCGGTCCGGCCACTACTGGTCCCGGAATGATAATAGACGACGACTTGAAGAATACGATGCGTTCCCATCACGACATCGAAAAAGATAACGCAAAGTATATGAAGAAAGCGACAAAACATTATCAGAATTTGGCTCAAAGGAGTGCTGTTAACGGACACGCCATAGACATATACGCCTGTGCTCTCGACCAGACAGGTCTCCATGAGATGAAGTACTGCGCGAACGTCACGGGAGGGCTCATGATTTTGGGCGACTCTTTCGAAAGCAGTCTCTTTAAGACATCGTTTCAAAGAGTTTTCGCAAAAGACGACAAAAATAATATGAAAATGGCTTTCAATGCAATCCTTGAAGTGAAGACTTCGCGGGAACTAAAGGTTTCCGGTGCTATCGGTTCGTGCGTTAGTATGAATGTTAGGAACCAATACGTGAGCGACACTGAGATCGGTATCGGAAACACCGCTCAGTGGAAGTTCTGTGCTCTGAACCCGACTCAGACGACAACCTTCTATTTCGATGTCGTACAGACACAGGCTTTGGCTCAACAACAGAGGGGTTACATTCAATTCATTACACAATACCAGGGAATGGATGGCTTCAGACACGTGAGAGTGACGACTGTCGGCCGTAACTTCGGTACAAATGACTACGCCTTCGATCAGGAGTGCGCCTGCGTTGTGATCGCACGACTGGCCTGTCATAGGGCTCAGGTCGAGAACAATGGTCCCGATATATTGCGATGGCTCGACAGGACTCTCATCAGATTGTGCCAAAAGTTTGGCGATTATCGCAAAGATAGTCCCGAATCGTTTCAATTGTCGGCCAATTACTCAATGTTTCCGCAGTTTATGTTTCACTTAAGGCGTTCGCAATTCATTCAAGTCTTCAATAACTCTCCCGACGAGACATCCTTTTACAGACACTCTCTGTTTCGGGAGGACTGCTATAGCTCTCTGGTAATGATTCAGCCGACACTTCTGGCCTATAGTTTCAATGAGTCCACACAAGCAGTCCTTTTGGACACCTCTAGTATACAGCCGGAGAGGATACTATTGATGGACACATTCTTCCATATCGTTATATTTCACGGCGAGACTATCGCTCAGTGGAAGAAAGCCGGTTATCACCACCAGAAGGAGTACGAGTCGTTCGCACAACTTCTTGAGGCGCCGGTCAATGACGCCAACGACCTGATGATGACTCGGTTCCCATTACCGCGTTATATAAACTGCGATCAGGGTTCGAGTCAGGCCCGGTTCCTACTCTCCAAAGTCAACCCCTCTCTCACACACAACACAACAATTGGTTATTACGGTGACCCCAACGCCGCCGCTTCTGCACCTGTCCTGACAGACGACGTCTCTCTTCAAGTATTTATGGAACACCTGAAGAAGTTGGCCGTAAATTCCAGTTCTAATTGAACCAAATTTTAGTTATTTATAAATATTTTTCGTTTCAATCATTCAATTATTGCAACAAAAATATGGTTTAGAAATGATTTTATCGTCTATTCATTCAAATTATTAGAGTTTAAAAAATAATTTCTTTAGATTTTTTCAAATTGTTTTAATACAAAATCTAAATTTGATGACATTTTTGATTCAATTATTTTGCAAAATATATAAAATCTGATGTTTTTTCTCACAAATGTTTGAAATTTCTTTTGAGAATCTTTTTCTTCTTTTCGTCTAATTTTATATAAACCGAAAGCTTTTCCAAAGACTTCTTGTATTTAGTCATCAATGGCTTCAAATCTGACTCTTTTATAGTCATCTTCTGAACGCATAAATCATTTTTATCTTTCATTTGACTCTTTTGGTGAACTCTTCGCGAAATTATATTGAAATGACTTATTTGTGTCGGAGTTAACAACATTATGGCTGTCCCCTCATTACCAGCTCTGGCCGTTCGACCGACTCTATGGATATATTGGGTGGCATTGCGGGGCGGGTCGTAACAAATAACACAATTTATGCCATCGATGTCGAGACCTCTCGCGAAGATATCCGAACAGATTATTAAATCAATTTTTTCACTCATGAAGTGATTCAATAGTTTTTCACGTTTTTTGGCGTTAAGTCTCGAGGAATACTCTGCGACCACCACTTCTGACATCTCTTTCATCAAAGAATAGAGTCTATGACTGTTTTCAACAGATCCGGTGAAACACAAAACCTTTTTATATTTCAAGACTTCCATTAAATACCAAATAATTAATGGTTTTCTGTCTTCCTTTGAAATTATCATAAATTCCTTCAATTCTTTTGGAATCAAATATTTTTCCGTCGATTCTATTGTATTGTCATTTGATTTGTTCTGATCTGAAGAGACGGCGAACAAAATCGGTTGAAATAATGAAATGAATTTCAACTTTTCCGGATCTGTTGAAAGAGTTGCAGAAAATAGAATTTTATGAATGGGTCGGACGTTAAGAGATTGGGAGTTATGACACAAACACTCATTCATCAAATTATATCTTTCTATTTGTTTGTCGCTATTATTCCTTTCGATGGAACAAAAACAGTGATGTCTTCGATTGGAAGTGAAGACAGAGGACTCTATTTCTTGCAACCAATTGAACTGGACTTCACTCATCATTCGATCGGATTCATCCAAAACAAGAATTTCTAAGTGTCTTAAGTCGAATCCGTCGGCCCTTTGGATCAAATCGACTAACTTTCCGGGCGTTGCGACCAATATATCGACTAAACTGTGATATTTCGAGCCATCGATACTTCTTCTGACTATAGAATCGCATTCTTCAGCAAAAGACTTATGTCCGACAACTAAACCAACCTTAAGTGAACTCTTTTTGCAATAAATCTGAAAGACTTGAAACACTTGAACCGCCAAATCTCTCACCGGAAGTACTACTAATACTCTGACTTCTGTTACAATTCTTTTGCGCAAATATTGAACAATAGGTATAACAAACGACAGGGTCTTTCCGGAACCCGTTGGCGAACAAACGCAGACATCTTTTGGTCGAATTATCTCATAATTATTGAAACACTTTAACAAATACGGAATGACTTCTTGTTGGACAGGGAATAGACTGTTGACTCCATTGACTGACAGCAACGAAATCATTGATTCGTCGATTATATGAGAGAATTGATCCAAACTTTTGCTTTTCTTCATATCGTTGTTAAAAATGATGGGTTCAGTCAACCATTTCTCTGTAATTGTCGTCACTTTTTGTGTCTTAACTTTTAATACCTGTCCGATGATCGCAAAGTTATCTGAAACTTGTTCCGCATTTTCTTCTTGTTCTTCATCTTCTGCTTCACTCATTTGTTGGTCGATGTCGTCGTCCCTTTCGTCCAACTTTTGATCCACATCTTCGACGATGTCTTCGGGTTTGTCATTGTTTTTGACACTTATCTCTTCTGTTGTTAACTGTTGTTTAACTTCATTCAACTGATTGTCACAATTGTCGACATTTTGTTGAACCAAATGTTGACTTAATCTTAATTTCTTTCTCTTCTTTGATTCGGAGATAAGTTTAGAAATCAAATCATTTTTATTTGAAGGGGTTTTAGGTTTGACTTCTTCTTCATTGGATTCAATTCCCATAAACCTGGGAATCGATATGAGATCAAAACAATCCATAATTAAAAATCAAACTCAAGAAGAGTTTAATAAATATTTCCAATGATTTTAAATGTAAAACACGTGTGAAGTGAGTCTCAAATATAAACACAACTCATATATCTGAGAGAGGGTTCATATATAGTGAGAGAGGGAGTCGTAAGCTATTGGTCGTCACTATTGAGTGAATGGTTTTTGAGCACAACATCGACAGACAGTCGACACCATATTCTTGGTCTCTATTTGCAGCTGTTGTTTGACTGACGAACAGAATTATTGTACGAAAAATATTCAATGCATTCAATGATTGTATTCAATACACAAATACTGTATTCGCAGTCAATCTGTTGTTCGAGTGATCAGTGATTCCGATATAAATTAAATACAAATACGGATTCAAATCCAAAAACAAATCAATTTATTCAAACATTTATTTCATTTTCAAAATACAAATATTTATTGATTTTTATTCTAATTCAATACAATTTAAGCACTTGTTTAACACGTTTTCATTAAATCTTTTGTTTTTTTGTTATTATTTAAGGTATTGTTTTGATCTTAATTTGGATCAATTAATCTTAAAATATGATTAACTCAGATGTCATTCAATTTGAGTTTTAATTTCCTTTAAATTTCTAATAATTACCAAAAATTTTGACTAATTTTCAGATAAACTCTGAATTGAAGTCTCCTTTCGATTAAAAAAATCATTAAAATCGGAGACATTTTCTGTTGAAAAGCGATTAAAAAATAAGTGATTTTTTGTCGATAAAAATAATGGCAACGGATATGAAGTTCGGTCCGGAATGGTATGTATTTATCTTTTTATTTATTTATGTCTTTATTTTGTTGTCCTCTTTGTTCTCTTCCTTCAAATGATTGCTCAAAACAATTGATAGTAATTTGTGACAAAAAAATCAATAATTTCTTTATTTCTTGATTTCAATTAAAATATTTACATATGTTTTGAGTTAATGTTTATTATAATTATTCGGACCTTTTGTTAATCGTATGAATTATATGAAAGGTTGAGAGCGCTGTCAGACGGCGGTCCCAACGCCTCCTCAGCGCCTCCGATGACATCTTCAGCGCCGAAGTATAAACTCGCGGACTATCGTTACGGACGCGAAGAGATGTTAGCCCTTTTCAATCCCCATAACATCAAACCCCCCGAAAATTTTGATGAATTCCCTCATCTTTTCGTCGATAAAATGCAATTACCGTTAAGTTTAACGAATATGACTGAAGAAGAGTCAAGACTTTGGACGAGAGTTAATAGCGATGCTGTCCTCAGACTCGTTGGAAAGGGAGGACTCGACAGAGGGGACCGACCTGTCAACGAAAGGGGTGGCGTTTCTATGAGAGCCGGAAGGGGTGGCAGTCTTTCCGAAAGGGGTCGCGGAAGAGGTCGCGGGTATTATCAGAGAAACAATTACGACGACAACGGAGACAGTCCTCCAGAGAGAAGAGACTTCAGGAACAGAACGGCATTCGATCGGAACAACTCTTTAAATGACGAGAACTCCAGAGATCGTAAACCTTTTGACAGGAGCTTCACTCGTGGCGGTGGAAGTACTTCACTCAGCGCAGAGGACAGGGACTTACTCTCTCGTAAAAATAATTCGCGCTCCTCTTCGGTTGAAAATTGGAGGACTGGTGGCAGAGGAGAGGACAGAGAGGGATGGCGTACAGCAAGAGGTATGAGTGAAAACAACTGGAATCGGAACAACTCGTGGAGAAGTGGGGAAAGGGATAAAGATTTTGACCACGAGTTGGATGGCTCTGAGAGGAACGGACCGAACCACAGAAAGTACAGTAACTATCATAAGGATAAAAATCCGAACGACTTGTGGGACGACCCGTTGGAGGACAACGACAGACGAAACAGTTTACCCGAATGGAGTCTCGACGACGGGCCAGACATCGACGGAAAACTCGGAACTTTTGACGCGTCCGGAGCTTTCAGAGAGGATACCACTGAAGACGACGAAGACATTAAAGAAGAGATGGATTTTGACCACAAAAGAGACGACGAGAAAAGCGAACAGATGTCCAAAAAGTCTAATCAAATGATAAAATCAGATAAAGACTCACAAAATGAGTCGAGATTTGAAAAATCCAAACAAATTAACGAAAAGTCTTTCAGAAGTGATGACAACTCGAATAAAGGATCGTCTAATTCGACACAAACCCAAATGAAAGGCCAAACCTCTCAGAAGGACTCACAATCCGGAGCGCAGTCACAATCATCTCAAACGCCTTCCAATACTTCAAATAAATTATTAAACAAAACAAACCATTCATTGAATTCAAACACAAATTCTCAAACGAAGTCTCCGTTAGAAGAGGACGGGTTCTCACATCTCGAGAAAGAGGCCGAGAATATGGTCGCGCAGTGGACCGCAGATGACGATCAAAAGGATAGACCGGAGGCTCCGAACCAAATGACTGATATTCAGTCGAGTAATAACGTAGTGGTTGTGCCGATGACTCACGAGGACGGCCTCAAATGGTTTTATCGCGACCCTCAAAATGAAATTCAGGGTCCGTTTACTCCGCACGAGATGTACGACTGGTTTACTGCCGGATACTTCGCAATGGATCTTCTAGTCAGGAGGGGGTGCGACGAATACTTCGCCCAATTGGGAGAGCTCTTTAAAATGTGGGAACGCATACCTTTCATTCACGTTCAGGGCGCTCCTCCCCCTTCACTCCGCATCCCGTCATCCAATACTTCTCATCCATCGCTTCCATTAAACTCATCGACATCTCATCCAACAGTTCATAACATGTCTTCGGCTTCCGCTCAGCATATGTTGAGCTCGCAGTTGGCATCTCATCCGACACAACCCCCACATCCAACCCCAGCACAACCTCATCGGCAAATGTTTTTAAACCAACAGAGCGTTGATATGCAGTCGCAGTTAAGGCAATTGTTGGCTCAGCTCAAGAAACAGGAGGGCTTTTCAGACCTCTCTCAACAACAACAACAGGAAGTGTTGGTTCAAAGATATGTCCATTTGGAACAACAGAGGCAACAATCACTGCAGACATCCATTCCAAACACCAGACCCTCAGACGACTCCAAAATGAGTCAACAATTGGACGCTTTGTCTAATTTGCGAATTCAAAGCAGTCGACAACTCGTTCAACAGGTCATACCTTCCGGTAATAAAGGGGGACAACACGTCCACAGCATTTGGGACATAACCGGCAACTCTGGAGCCCTTTCTGTCAGAGATATCGAAGAAATGCAGAGAAAGGAACAGGAAATTAAAGAATTGGAAGTAAGACGAAAAGCATTCGAAGAGGAACAGAATCGAAAGAAAATGGAGCAAGATCATATTCAAAGAAAGATGAATGAAGACAGAGAACGAAAATTTGAAGAATTGCAGAAAAAATTAGAAGAAGAAAGACTTCGAAATCAAGAGTTACTTAGAAAACAAGACGAAGAGAAAAGACGTCGAGAAGAGGAGGAAAGGCTTCGAATGGAAGAGGAGGACCGCATTAGAAGGGAAAAGGTCTCTGAAGAACAAAAGAGACGACAGGAAGAGTTGATGCGATTGGAAGAGTACGCAAGACTTCAGGCATTACAAGAAGAGGACCGAAGACTTCAGATGGAAGTCGAAAAAGACAGACAACGGCAACAATTGCATGAAATAGAAAGAGAGCGACAAAAAGAAATGGAACGCATCCGACAAATACAACAACAGGAGACTATCATTAAACTACAACAACAACAACAACAGGAGAAACAACGTAAGGCCGGACCTGTTTGGGGACAGTCGGAGACCACTCAAAAACAACACAACTCTTTGTCTTTGGACGACATTCAAAGAATTCAAGAGGAAAAGGATAGGGAGGAGAGACAGAAACAGTTACAACAAAAACAATTGCAGGCACTGTTGGCCGCACAGCAACAGCAGCAGAACAAACAGGCGCTGACGTGGGCCGCACAGACATATCAACAATCAGTTCCAGTGAAGACATTGGCCGAAATCCAAAGAGAAGAGGCGGAGAAAGTGGCCAAACAGAGGTCCGAAACTAAGAAACAACAGACAATTGTGACCAATAGTGTGCCAAACGCCGGCATTTGGAATAACGCAACCAATCAGTTGTTCTCTAAACAGACGGCGCCCACCAAAGCGGCCAACACTTCGGCCACAAATACTTCCGTTCCGATTGGCTTTTGGGAACCGGAGTCAAGAAAAGTGACGACAAATAGAGCCAATGAAAGTGCCTTACATTCAATGCAAACCAATCCAAAGGGCAATAATAGCACTCAGTTTATGACCAAAACTAATTCCAGGAACAAAAAGGAAGAGGTATTCCATCGATTCTGACCCTCTTTTCTCTTTACTACTGCCATATCTTTGTCCTCAGGAGACAGTTCTTCGACTCTTCGATAACCAAAGGCGACAAAAAACCGATGAATTCACTCAATGGTGTAATGAAGCCCTTTCTGCCTACCAGTCCAGTGTTGATAGTAAGAGATGACTCTTGACTTGAGTTCAATATCTTAACCAATTGTTTTGCGGAACCCAACAGTTCCGACATTCATAGCATTTCTAAAGGACGTGGAATCTCCGTTTGAAATCAATGACTACGTCCGGTCCTATTTGGGTGACTCCAAAGATGTTAAAGATTTTGCCAAACAATTCATCGAAAGGCGATCCTATTTTAGAAATCAGGCCAAACGCGAGGCCTCAGAGGTATGTCCCCCACAAAAAATGTTTTGAGAGAAACGAAACGATTGTTAACCAATCAATTGATGACCAAATCAGGAGCTTATGTGGGGACCGGCGCCGGCCATCACTCCGTCCGCTAATAAAGTCAATCAGACATCAAATGCTAATTCGAACAGTTATTCGAGTGATACAGATATGAGTGGTTTCGTTACCGCCGGTAAGAAGAAGAAAAAGGGGAAACGGGTGGTCGACAACTCTATACTTGGTTTCACAGTACAGGCGGACCCGGACAGGATCGGTGCCGGACATATTGAACAGATCGATGACTGAATCACTTAATAACCACTCAATACAAACCCAAAAATACAATTAAATAATAATTAAATGTTTTGTTTTGTTTTAAAACTCAACCCTCAAGTCGTTGACCGAAGTGTACAGTATTTGGAAAAATTAATATTTACTTATTTACAGCTTAAATATATATCAGTTATCTATAAATGTTATATAATTTAACGACAAATTATACGATAAAACTGTAAAAAGAGACAAAACACGAGTGACTAACAGATGACAAACAACTTTAAAGACAGAAGTAATTAACGGGTTCTTTGAAATCAACTGAAATATTGTTTTTAATTATAATTATATAAAATAAAATACTATAAGAAAAACAATTTCTTAAGAGAAATAAGACCTCAAAAAACAAATCAAATATAAATTGAAATTAAAAAATATTGTATTTTTTGAAGTGAGAGACAAATGAGACGAGAAATCCGTTTGTTATCAATCGATTTGGAATTAATAAATAGTTATTATTGTTATTAATCTATAAAAACAAATATAATGACTAAAAGTTATACTAATTTTCATTTAAATTACTTTTCATTTAGTTTTCTTAGCCTTCGATTTGACCTCTTTTTCGGATTTGGGTTTTTGCCACTGAAGAGGCTTTCGGCGATACATAGGCCACGGCGGGAGTGTTAGCTATTCCACAATAGGACAGGCATTCAATTAATTGTCAATTAATGGTCAACTGATCCAATGTCTTACAAGTGAGGCCAATACGAATCCGGCCCCTAATGTGTAGACAGTCATTGAAAACTGTTGAACGGCATAACCATAGGCCAGACCCGACACCTAATCGACAAACAAATCAATGACTGCTTTATTACACGTCAGACAAGACTTACAGCGAAGACAACAATAATTAATTGGAAATAACGTTCGGCTCTTCGCTGGCCATCGAAGTCCTTTAATAAACAATAATTGTCTGGAAATTCATCGATAATTAGATTGTGATTACATACCATGTGGTGAGGAATCGACTCAAGAATTGATTCAAACATTTTGTTGAAAATTGATTGAAATCAATGAAAAAATATTGAAATGTTGTCACTTCTTCTCAAACCTATTCTCGACAACAGATGGCAGTAATCGTCACATAAAAGGACCGTTTATTTTAGTTTTCCGCTCAAATATGCTGTAACTCGAAAATGAGAGGAAAGGCTTTACTTTGAATTCAATAAAAGTTAAATGAATTCAAATTTCGATAAAATTGTTACAACTTTTGTGAATAATATGAGTTTTACATTAAAAGTGTTGTCATTTGACAGACTATTTGTTATTGAAGTCATTGTAAATGATTTGAAATTAAATTAAATATAATTTAAATTTAATTGAATTCAAATAAAATTATAGTTTAAGTGATATAAAGTGGTAAGCGATGGGAGTCCCGAAGTTTTACCGATGGATTAGCGAACGGTATCCCTGTCTGAGTGAAGTCGTTCGCGAATATCAGGTATTCATTGATTTTAATTAGATTTGAGTCAACTCTTATCCAATCTGTCGATTATCTAATGATTTGTGTCTTCTATCAGATCCCAGAGTTTGACAATTTATACCTCGATATGAATGGTATAATTCATAACTGTTCGCATCCGAACGACGAAGACGTCCACTTCCGTATATCTGAGGAGAAGATATTTGACGACATCTTCAGATACATTGAGTTTTTGTTTCGAATGATTAAACCCCGAAAAGTGTTTTTCATGGCCATCGATGGCGTCGCCCCCAGAGCTAAGATGAACCAACAGAGAGGGCGTCGCTTCCGTTCGGCCAAAGAGGCCGAAACTCGCGAAGCGGAGGCTAAAGAGAAAGGAGAGACTCTTCCGACAGAAAAGAGGTTCGATTCAAATTGTATTACTCCTGGAACTGAATTTATGGATCGACTTCACCAACACTTGAAGTACTTCGTGTCCAATAAGATGTCAACCGACGATCTCTGGCGAGACGTCAAAGTGATTCTCTCCGGACACGAGACTCCTGGAGAGGGCGAACACAAAGTCATGGATTACATCCGATACGAGAAATCTCAGCCCAATTATGACCCAAACACTCGCCACTGTTTGTACGGATTGGACGCCGACCTCATTATGTTAGGGATGTGTTCACACGAACCGCACTTCTCTCTCCTCAGAGAAGAAGTCAAATACATTCGAAGCAAAACCGATAAAAACAAAAGAGACTCCAATCCTGAGGCCATTACTTTCCATTTATTACATTTGTCTTTATTTCGTGAATATCTCGACCACGAGTTCGAAGAATTGAAGACAACCCTCCCTTTCGGCTATAATTTAGAGAACATTATTGACGACTGGGTTTTGATGGGATTTCTCGTCGGCAATGACTTCATTCCACACATCCCTCACTTTCACATCAATAAGAGTTCGCTCTTAAAGTTGTATTCAGTTTATAAGAAAGTGATGCCAACACTGGACGGGTATCTCAACGAAAACGGAAAATTGAATTTATTTCGATTTCAGAAATATATAAATGAGTTGAAACACATCGATGTCGACAACTTTAACGACACTTACGCCGACCTCAAGTACTATGAGAGCAAAACCGGTAGAAAACTAATCAGAAGAGATCTCGAAGACACCTCTGCTTTCTTTGAGGCGGACGGCGCTGTCGGTGGTGTCATCGCTCCTGAAGTCAGAGCTCCAGAAGTGGTTGATATCGAGATCAGCGACAATGAAGTCGATAACAATTTCGAGTCCGACGAAGACTATGGGTCCGAAGATTCTGATGCAAACGACACGTTTATGGATGAGTTCACATCTCATAAAAGGGATTACTATATGAGTAAATTGAATTATCAAACGGTTGATGAGTCTGTCCTCAAAGAACAGGCGCACGAATATATTCGCGCCATTCAATGGAATCTTCACTACTATTATGACGGATGTGTGTCTTGGGGTTGGTTTTACCCCCACCACTACGCCCCCTATATCTCTGATGTCAATAATTTTGGTGACATTGACCTCAACTTCGAAATGGGAGAACCGTTCAAACCATTCGAACAGCTTTTAGCAGTACTTCCCGCCGCCAGTAAAGATCTGTTGCCCAAGACTTTTGAATCTTTGGTATCGAATCCAAACTCACAACTAATTGATTACTATCCGGAAGACTTTGAAACGGATCAGAACGAGAAACAACAGGCCTGGGAGGCAGTAGTTCTCATTCCGTTCATCGATGAAAAACGTCTGTTGACAGCAGTCAGAAGTCTTGAGCAGAATCTGAGCAGAGATGAGATCCGTCGCAACAGACACGGACCACATCTGGTGTTCGTATATTCGGAAAAAACATTTGAGTCGTTCCGATCTCCAAATCCCAAAATATTTCCGGATATTATCAGAAATCACTGTAAATGTATTCCTCTGGATATGGATTTCTTTTGGTTACCCAAAGAACGCATACGTAAAGGCCTTTGCGATGGCGTACGACTCGATGCCTACATCAGAGGCTTTCCTACCCTTCGATACGTCCCTCACAATGTGGTCGTCAGAAAAGAAAAGGTTCGGGTCTTTGAGTCGGCTTCGAATGGAGAGAATACTATTCTCATTATCAAAAATGACATCCATTTTGATCTGAAGAATGTTATCGATTGTTATCTCAATGAAGAAGTTTTGGTGAATTGGCCGCATCTATTGCAGGCTAAAGTTTTCTGTGTGTCTGACGGACAGCACAAGTACTTCATTGAAAGCAATAAAATCATTTGTCATGAGATCGAAGATCAGGAATACGCAGAGACTTCGGCTCATATTAAAGCAGTTATCAAACGATATAAAGAGAGATGGGGTGTTGTCACCGGAGAACCTGAAATTATACTTCATGTCTACCCATTGACTGGTCGTAAATATGTTATGGAAAACGATGGGAATCTCACACTAGAGAAGCAATGGTCGAAACAAGCGATGTTTTGCCCGATTCAAACAGTCGTCAAAGACCTCCCCGTTTATGAGCCAAACCGCCAAAAGTATAAGACATTTGAAGAGATCTTCACGAAAGGAATCAAATGTTTTCCAATCGATAATCCCTATTACGGGTCGTCTGCTGTTGTCATTGAATGTATAACTTCTAAGAATTTGGTGAAAGTGGAGGTCTCACCCAAATTAGAACCCGATTTGTTCGAAATCCAAGAGAGGGCTACAGAAATAATTCGGGAGCGATATATGCCTAACAATGTTTTAGCCCAACGTTTCGGCATAAGTGCTCACCTCTGCTCTCGACTGCTCGGAACCATTTTCATCAAACTCTCGGATTCCGATCAAAGAAATCGGATTAATATAGGATTGAATTTAAAGTTTAATGCGAGGAATGAAGAAGTGCCCGGATTTTCAATCAAACGCAACAATCAATGGCTCTTCTCTGACAAAGTGTTTAATCTATTGACTGAATATATGGAGAAATTTTCGTACATTTTTGATAGTCTCTCCTCTTGTGTCGAAAAAGACTATTTTTCGATCGAAGATCTCATTCCTGGAGATAATAAGTGAGTTATTGTCCATTAATTGTTCAAAAAATTAACTCTTATTTGATTAAAAGACACAAAGAATTGGAAAAACTGGTCAATTGGTTAAAGTCTTTGGAATCATTCCAAACGAAGCGCCAGAAATGTAACGCAGAAATTCTCGACGAATACGTTGTCGAAGCCATTGAAGAAGTGATTAATACTCATATCGTGAGATCATTTTCACTCATATTCTCTTTGATTCTCACTTTTAATATATTGTTTAGGCGTTTGAAGAACTCCCAAAAGTGATTGAGACTTATAAACCGAACCAATTATTCCGTCCAATCCATCACTTGGGGTATTCCCTTCCGGACCCAAAAGCCAGTTATGAACTCTTCGATAGAGTTGTAAACATTAGGAGCGGTATATCTGTTCCTTTGGGCGCAAAGGGAACTATTATTGGGAAACACATCGACACAGAAAAAGAAGTCAACACTTTATATGACATTCTATTCGATGAAGAGTTTGTCGGCGGAACCAAATTGAGATGTAGTGCCGGAAAGGGCTATAAGTTATCTCCGGCTAATCTCATTAATATCACTTATGGCCTCAAAATTTCGGGAAAACTCAAACAATTCATGATTACGGGTCAGCCCTTGCAGTCGAAACCACAGCCCAACCGACAAAACAATTATCAACAAAACAATAGACAACAAAATTATCCAAATTTTCAGTTCGATTTTGGTTTTGGTCAGCGCATGCCTCGGCCCCGGTTCCCAACTATGCCTCCATTCAGTATAATGCAGAATATGCCAGTGGTTGGCCAGGGGGGACAATTACCACTGCAGAATATGCCAGTGGTTGGCCAGGGGGGACAATTACCACTGCAGAATATGCCAATGGGTGGCCAAGTGGTACTATTGCAGAATATGCCGCCACAGCCATCACAGACAGTCATTTCGATTCAAACACTCAACCATTCAAAGACTTCTCCGTTTCAGTCACCCAAACACGAGACCAAAAATGAAGAATTCCCTCCAATGGAACAGTTGTGGAACGCTTTGACTGAAATGCAGACAAACAACAAATCTCTGCCGAAGACATCATTCGCTGAAATCACTGCTCAGAACAGATCACAAAACTCATCCGTCAATCAAAGGGAGGGAACGGATAGAAACAAAACGAACTCAAAAGTGAAGAACCAAAAGAATCCCGAAAATAAAAGGTATGAAAACGTCGGACAAAATAATGGACAGAATAATAATAAGGCGAACAAAAATAATATTCAATTAATTGAAAGTTTTCGACAAATTTTAGTCAAAGCTTGCGATAAGTATTACAAACTGAGCCCTAAATTCGAAATTATAAAAATGGGTCCCTTAGAGTCAAAGTCTATAAAATTGATTCTTCCGGATAACCAAACATTCTATACGTTAATGAATAATCACGAGTCGACTGAAGACGCGTACGAATACGTGTCTCATCTGGGATTGAAAGCCATTAACAATACGTTTAATGCAAACATTAATTTGATTCGTTCTGAAAGGCTATTGTCTTCGCCCTCTTTCGTGGTTCCAAATCAGAGCTCTCCCAACAGACCCCGAATACCAGAGAGTGTTTTGCCGCGTCCGCCATCCAATTGGTTTTCTCAGCCCAAACCACACCCGAAACCTAATCCGAGGCCTGAAATTCCCGAATCGTTTCCCGAACATAATGAACGACTTTTGAGGGAAATCGAAAAAATAAGACATTCTTCGAGAGTAAACACAAACAACTATTCCAATAAAGACCGTAATATTCAGCCCAAGAAGTTATTTGACAACAGAAATGATAATATAGTGAACGTAAACACTAATCAAAAGTCATCTCAAAATCGAAATAACCGTAAAATCCAAAATGACATGAGTTATGACAACAGCTCTGCTCAAAGACGACCCCCTCATAGCTCTCGACAGTCGGCGTTCGACAATCAGTTCGTTCCCCTACAGGTCGCCCGAAACAATCAGTCGCACAAAACGACTCCACACAAGAGCTCAGCACAAAAGCCAAAAGAGAGTAAGACATTGATTGAAATCAACTCAACCTCTTCAGAAGAGGTAGAGATATTGACACCCGAATCGATTAAACAGAAATCGAATCCAAACTCAGACTCTAAGAACTCAAAAGACGATGAAATTGAGATCTTGACCCCCGACTCACTTAGACAGACAACGGGCAGACGAAGCACATCGAGAAAGGCTCGACTCGGGGTTAACCTCAACTGAAATCCTTTGGTTTGAAATTATTTTCAGCTCTTTTTCTCGAAATTTTAACTCAAATTTATTTAATATTGAATTGTTTTTTGACTGAACAGCGAAAGTACAAACAATTTAGTGTTCCTTCACTTCAAATGATATTTAATTTTTGTTTTTTATCGTAAAAGAAGTCATTATTTTTTTGTTTTATTTCCTCTTTTTTTTCTCAGACATAAAGTCAATCATAATTTGAGTGTTTTATTGAATTTTTCTTTTTCTTGTTTTAAATTAAACTAATGAGAAGTGAATCAATGTTTACAATATTTTTCTCATTGATTATATTTTTTTGTCGTTTAATTAATAATTGTTTGAAAATAATTTCAATTTTTGTCAACAAAAATAACTTTTGAAACGATTTTCTAAACAAACAAATGGTAACAGAGTTTGTGAATAACTCATCAAAAACGCCATTTTAACCAAAACGCGATTTATTGTTAAAATCAATAATTTTTTGTTTAATTGAAATAAATATTTTGATTCACTTCTTGTGTCCATTCGTTTGAAGACTAAAATAATTGTTTTATTTAATTATCGATTGGTTTAGTGTTTGTCGACATTAAACCCTTTAATGAGTCACTTTAAGAGGGAGTTTGACAACGACTCCAATAGTAATGACTCTTTTGGTTCTCGTAAGTCGTCTTTCATTTGATTTTTATATTTTAATTGACTTTTATTACGGCCGACAACACCGCCGATGACCGGACTATCAGATAATCCGATAGACTCTTTTGTTTTGTGATTTCTTGGGATTGTCACCCATTCGGGTCCTAATAAGACAATAATGTTGTTTGGGTTGAAGTTTTAACATCACAAAAGAGTTAATCACCGGAACTGTTGTCGACAACACTTATTATAATTTAAAATACATTTGAATTTGAATTTAATGTTTTGTTAGTATCTGAGGGACGGAAGAAGAAGCGTAAGAGTCGATGGGGTGGTAATGAAGAGTCGAAAGTATTCATTCCGGGAATGCCTACAATACTACCGCAGAACCTGACCCGAGAACAGGAACAGATATATTTATGTATGTATTGACTCTATTTTGAGATGAAATTTTTTCTTAGACTCTAATTCAGTAATTAATGACTAATTAATTGATAATTAAATTGAAAACCAAATTGTTTTCAGGTTTTGATTAATTAATTAAATGATTAATTTTTTGGTTTAATTTTAGAGTGAAATTAGGTTTAAGTCTAAGTTTATAAACGAATTGAACAGAACTATAATCGATGGGGTCTTTGGGCCCCCTTTTCTAACCGGTTCTCTTTCAGTGCAAGTAGAGATTGAAGCCATTAGTCGACAATTGCTTTCTGGAGATTTGGGAATACCCGCCAATCCTGAAGAAAGGTTTGCGACCAAACACTCACCGATCAATTCATTCGTCATTTGATTCAATTTTTGTTTCGATTCGAGTCTTCGATCAAAATATTTGTCACTTTTTCGGCCAATTTATAGCTTTTAATCGCTTCCAACCGATAGACTATTTTTTGATTCTTTAAATTTGATTAATTAATTCTCTCCGATAATAAAATTTTCCTAAGGTTTCAGGTCTTCAACGCATATATTCTTCGAGAGAAACCATTTTTAATGACATTTTATTTCAGCGATTAATCAAAAAATTTTATTATAGGAAAAGAAATTTCAGCAAAAATTCAATCGTTTTTCTAATGATTTTTCTCTTAATTAGGAATTTATTTAACAGTTTTTAAACGTTTTTCGTCTAACATATAGTCTATTAAATACTCGAATATATCTAAAGCTATAAATTATTCCCGAATTTAAATGAATGAACAGATTGTAGATATGAGCCCTTTATTTACAGATCTCCCTCTCCTGAGCCTCTCTATAATAATGAGGGGAAACGACTCAATACCAGAGAATTTAGAACAAGAAAAAAGTTAGAGGACAAGAGACACGACTCCATCCAAAGAATGCTTATACTCAATCCCGCGTATAAACCGCCCGCAGATTATAAGTGAGTTTTCTTTTGAAATCTTAACTTTTATATCAAAACAAAATCTATTCCTTAGACCTCCGCAGTTGAAGATCAGCGAAAAGGTTTTGATCCCTCAGGAAGAGTATCCGGACATCAATTTTGTAGGTCTTCTGATCGGTCCGCGAGGAAACACTTTGAAAGCTATGGAAAAAGACGTAACACTTTTCTCATTACTTTTGAAACAATTGTTTTGATTCAATTTGATTCTTACAGACGGGAGCGAAGATCATCATTAGAGGGAAGGGATCCGTTAAAGAAGGAAAGATTGGTCGCAAAGATGGACAGCCTATGCCTGGAGAAGACGAACCCTTACACGCGTTCATCACAGGACTGACTCAGGATTCGGTTATGAAAGCCGTGCATAAAGTGAGTTATCATTTGTTTAATCCAATGAATGAATTACTTATCGTTTAAATGATTTATAGATAAAAGAAGTGATACGTCAAGGGGTGGAAGTGCCCGAAGCACAGAATGACTTAAGACGAATGCAATTAAGGGAATTGGCTCTTCTGAACGGCACTCTACGAGAGAGTGATGGTCCGCGTTGTTCCAACTGTGGGTCAACTCAGCACAGGTCGTGGCAGTGTCCGGACAAACCCAACGTTACAAACAACGTTCTCTGCACTAACTGTAATGGTGTCGGACATATCGCTCGCGACTGTAAAGAGAAGAAGACCACTACGGGTACCACTAATTCAACAAAGATTGATGAGGAATACTTGTCTCTTATGGCTGAGTTGGGAGAGTCACCCGTCCCTCAAAAGGCCGCTAACAGTGTCAACGCCAATACATTCTCAGGAGGAATGGGACCAACAATTGGTTTAAGTTCTCAAATGACTCCCAAAGCAATCGCCGCACCCCCACCCCCACCACCGATGACAGTCCCCTCTACGACTGCGCCCCCACTTTTGCCGACTCCTAATATGAGTCAATCTAATTCCTGGGTAACGGCTTCAGTACAAAATCAGTGGCCGACGTCTCAAACCTCATATAATGTGAGCGCATATCCGATGACTGACTCCTATTCGGCAAATAATTTGTATTCTTCGGCCAACACTCCAATGGGTTGGACTCAAAACAGTAATCAATGGATTCTTATAACGACTCAAAAAAAAACTAATACTTATTTCAACTTTAGGTTGGAATTCAATGGTGACCTCCAATGTTAACGTTGTGTCTCCCGTTCCACCCCCTCCTCCGCCCTCACAACCAACAAATGGCAATCCATGGAATGTGTACGGAATGACGGGCGCCAGTAGGCAGACATCAGCGCCCCCTATGCCACCGCCGCCGCCACCCCCTCCCTCTATGCCAATGAGTGGTCACCAGTCAATGATGGTACCGCCTCCACCACCGCCTCCTCCTCCGCCACCACCGCCTCCACCGCCACCGCTTTAAATGGACGAAAACCCTATTCTCAAAATTTGGGGATATTTTGAGGGATTTTTCTATAATTTTAATCAAATTTTATTTCATTTAATTTAAAAATGAATTTCATTTGAATTAAACAAAAAATACTTTGAAATCGATTTTATATTTAATGAAAAAAAATAATTTATTAAATAATTTGGACGTAATTTATGTTTTATATTAATATTTGAGTTTAAATTTCACTCCATTTTTGACGTCTGTTTGAAAACAAATCAATATTTTTATAAATATTTTAATTTTGAAATAAAAGCACAGAATTAGTGATAGTTTTCATTTGTCTTCACATTTATTATCCATCAAAACCTCAATCAAAGTAAATACCGATTCGTTTATTGACTTATTATCTGAATGTCATTTAAATTATGGATCGACTGATGGTTTTTCACCTAATTTTTCAAATATCGGATCAATCGATGAATTATTTAATTTGTATTTCAATTAAAAAACTGTTTAGTCATTGAAATGGAGTCAATGGACGATCAGTCAAACAGCAGTTCCACTCCAATGGCTGTCGACAGTCAGGACAGTGTCAGTAAAGAGACGACTTCGAGCGAAACGGGCGCCACCGCCGCCGCCGCCACTGTCTCTTCAAATGTGAAACCTGTTGGACAGCCTTTGGTTGACTTTTTGACTCAATTGGAAGACTATACCCCAACCGTAAGCATCAAATCTTAAGATATTTGTTGATTAATAGTGTTTTGAATCGATGAGATCCCGGACGCGGTTACGGTTCACTATTTGCATACTTCAGGGTTTGAGACACAAGACCCTCGAATGTGAGTTCCCTCTCATTATATGTTTAATGTCTTTCATATAAATGTCTTAAAATAGAGTTCGTCTGATATCAGTTGCGGCCCAGAAGTTCATCTCAGATGTGGTCAACGACGCCCTCCAACACTGTAAGATGAGAGGCGCCGGTCAGAGTAAAAAGACATCAAAAGACAAGAGGTATACCCTCACTATGGAGGACTTGAGTCCAGCTCTTCAGGAGTACGGCATTAACGTTAAAAAACCCCATTATTTCAATTGAAATCATAACTGAATAGTATTTTAAGCGAACAATGAATGCAAATATGAATGGAATCTAATTTGAAATAAATTTAATTATTAGTCAATTAATTAGTTATTAATATTTATTTATTTTCAAAATAACTATATTTTAAAAAACAGAAAAAAACAATATTTTAATTGAATGTAAAAGTGTTTTGCCATTCAGTTTGTGACAAATAATTATAACATTTGCAAAAAAATTGGATAAAATGTACAAAAAAAGCGCTACAAAAAAGCAATTAGTTTTGTCTCAAACCCTAACCAAAAAGCTGAGAGATTAGGGTCTGTCCAAACGATAGTCACTACCAATAAATGCTATTAGTTTTCCTCAATTGAAAGTTCTTTAGGAATGGGTTCGAAGTATCTTCTCTTTGATTATTATTTTTATTATTATTTTTGAATTGATTTTCTCGTTTGATGTCATTCTCCTTAAATTCATTGAATTTAATTTCTTGTAATTGTTTTTCAACATTTTTGTTGTCATATCTGTTATTGTTTTCACAATTCGTTGTTTTTATATTAGATTTGATACTTGTTTTTGAGTCTTCGATAACTTTTTGCTTTGAATTGTCCTCCGATTTGGTTGTGTCGGAGCCATCAGAGCATGTCTTCACTCTATACAAGAGATAACACAAGAGTTGAAAAACATGTAACGATTGGCAGATATTATATAATTATATTGTATTTAATGTCTAATTAGATGTTAGGCTCAAAATCGATATTTTAATCTCAAATCACTATTTAATTGCTATGTATTTGTCGAATGAAAAACTCCTATAAATTAATGCAAAAAATTTCCACAAATTTTCTGCTCATTATTTGAGTGAAAATGTTTCAAATGATCTGATATCAGATTTCAATGTTTTTCTGAAATTTTTTCACAACTTTTTGAAAGTCTTCATTAATACGGTTTGCCTCAAATTTTTCTGAATTTTATGCAAAAAAAACTATTTAATCGTTTGCTTAAAATTATGACACATTTTTGTTTCGTTAAATCAAATGTAATTCAAAACTATTAGATAAATAAATTGAATAAAATGTACTCCAATTGATTGATACTTACTTAATATATTTAGGAGTCGTTGAATAGATTTCTTCCTTCTTTTTAAGCAATTTTTTCCACTCGGGTATAGCGTTAGCCCTCTTTTCTTCGATCTCTCTGACGACCTGTTCCTCCGCCTCTTTTTTGGCCTTTTCTGCCGCCTTTTTGGCCAACATTTGTCTCTTCCACTGCGGTATTGGCACTCCTTTGGGATCTGTTTCAGGTATTTTATCAAGGAAGTTTCCTATAGAGTAATTGCTCGCTATTTCAGCAATTTTCTCCTTCACCTGAAATTCGATAAAATCTAAAATCAATTATTTGTTAAAAAAAAGTTAAAAATTTTGTTTAACTCAACATATAATTGTTCTAGCTGGGTAACTACTGTTAAAAGTCATGGTTAATTTAAGAAATCTAAATGTCCATATCTCAATTCTCATCCTATCTAATCACATAATGTGAAACTAGAAGATAATTATATGGAACCCATAATTCTGTTCCCAAGCAATGCCTAAATAATGTCATTAACCAATAGTGACCTCATTCTTGTTCTTCTGCTTTTCCTTCACTTTTTTAATTCCGTCCAAATCTTTGGTTGCTTTCAATTCTGCGATCAAATCGTTTTTTGTCAACAGAACTGATCTTTCGTTAGTATATGTCTTCTCCGTCTTCTTCAGCAAAACTTTTTGAAGTTCTTCTTTGGTTACACTGAATGTAACGCTGGAGAGGGTAGACATCGGAGACAAAGGAATCTTCAGATCGATAGGGGGTTCGCTTTTTGCTACAGATTTTGTTTCACTCATATTAGAATCGGAGCCATAGATATCAGTTGTGGTGGAAATGGTGTCTTCGTTGTCGCTATTATCTGAAATTCCTTTAATGCTTTCGTAATCATTGTTGACATATAAGTGGTTCTCAGAAACACTTCTTTGGATTTTGCGTTCGACGCCGTAATACTGTTTTTCCCGCAAATATCCGTATTTTGGGACCGGAAATGCGGAAACAGTTCGGTTGGCCACATGTTTCAGGTATTCTGAGGGACGGATATTTGTGTCGCTTTCGGGCGGCGATGAGAACTGTGGCGGAATGAATGGCAGCGCCGGTAGTTTCGACTTCTTTCCCGAAAACTTTTCGTATCGATTTGTCCTCTCATTTGTATCACATTTGGCCACAGATTTCTTATCCAATTCTTCATTTACTGATAAATAAACAGAAGGAATCGGTGGCGGCGGTGGAGGAGGTGGTGGAGGGGGAGGTGCGACTACTTGTGAACTATTATTTGACTGTGAATTGGGTTCTAATTCTGTTTTTGTTCGCTGAGAATCTGTTTCTTTAATTATTCTGTCCTTTTCTAATGATTTTTTCCTCTCAAACAATAATGTTTTGCTTGAATTCTCTTCAGATTCTTCTTCGGCAGTATCTTCTTCTTCACGACAAAAGCCATTAGTTTTTTTACGCTTCAGTTCATTATTGGGACAGCCTTTCGATATAGCGCTGGCCTTACATTTATTTTCTTCTTTATTTTCATTGAGACCTATTGGCCTACATTCAAGTCGACGCTCTCTTTCATCTTCAATCGACTCGTCCTCTACTTCTTGATATATGCCCTCATCAGTGCTGGTACTGCACACCTCTGATGAACTGATTGATGGCATACCGAATGACTGTCCGCTTCTGTTTGGGGTTTCGCTCGAACTCAAAGTCGATGCTTTGCTGTCGGGTTCGTCGACATAATAGTCTGGCGCCGGATCACTACTTTCCGATAGACTCATACAGTCATCAGAATTCTGATGTACTTCTGCCGTCACTAAACAAATCTCATATTTATTTGCTTTCATTTGAAATGTTTTATAACTTTTACCCAAATGTTTGTTATTCGTAGAGTTGAGGACATAGTCTTCTTTAGGCATAGAAGTGATTCCTCCGTTTCTCTTATCGCTATCAAACAATTGCTTTACCCTATCGTTTGAAGTCATGTGCGGTTCGTGAAGATAGAAGGGTTCCGTACAATAACTGGATAGGGATGTGCTGTTAGTTGCGCTCTCTTTTCCTGAATCGATAGTCCTTTGGCTGCTATTACTGTGGGAACGCCTGTGATTAGGACTCTTGAGTTGCCTTTGAGCTGATATGTGCTCCGAATCTGACGATCCTCTTGGATAATGACTCTTAGAGTCAGCTCTTCTCCGAGGAGAGCGATAGGGTGAGCGGCCGGTGCCTAAGGCATCGTAAGGTCCGATTCTATTGCGAACTGCTCTACAATTCTTTGGGTTATTTGTAGTGTTGTCCGAATGATATTCTTCACCGGACCATAGATTACAGCAACAACAACAGCAATAGCAGCAGCAACAACAACAACACTCTTGTTTCATAGGTATAGCCGAGGAATAGCTTTCCTATAGAATGGGATCAAACATGTGGTGAGTTTATCATTAGATCGACAGAAAAAGTCGAGCGATAGTTAAACTCACGCTCTTAGTGGAGCTCTTTCTGGAGACAGGACTATCACATGTGCATAGATTGTAATGGGATCTATTCGGATGAGGAAGAGTCGCATTCGGAGATAAATTAGTTGTTGAGAAGCTTTGACTCTGACTCTGGTTTCGATGTTTGTTCGGCGATCCGATGCGTGAGATATCAATTGTCATAAACACTAAAAATACAGAAGAATTGCATTTATTGAGTGAAAGTCATCACAAACTGATATGTGGTTCAACTTTTTCGTTAAAATAATTGAATTTAATTGAAAAGGTTTTCATTTAAATCAATGATTTCTATTACTCTTAAGATTAAATTTAAATTTAAAAACTTATATCAAATGCTTTTTTATCTTTTCAATCATACGAATAATGCTTTAATTTACAAATTATCAAACATTTATGCAATAGATTTGATAACTAACCAAATCAGAGAAATTGAATCTTGTCTCATGAATTCCTGACCTCTAAAGTTGGGGTTATTTGTCTCATCTGTTTTTGTCATATTTGAATGCAGTTAGCATTGAATATCAATAGCAATATTCATGATTCAATCTTTTCTTTCTATCCTAGGTAAATAGATTAACGAAAAACATAAAAACGTAGTTGCTCTAGGCTATTCTAAAAACATTGCTCTAATCATTAACAGAGTCTAATGTAAATATTTTTTTGGAGAAATTTCTGATCGAATGATAAGAAAACAGAAACTTTTCCGGTGAGACAAAAGTCATTTAATTTTCGCTCTGTTTATTTAATTTGAAAATTATAGCTAAAATTATTTGTCCAAGCTATTTCGATAGCATTTAGGACATTTTCAGTTACAACAAGTTTGAGACGAATTTTCACAAACATTTAAATACATTGAGTGAAAGATGTGAAAAAATCCTGTCTGTAATGTCAGTATAATCTCCACAAAAAATTGTTAATATCCAAGGGTATCTCTTGTTTATTATTTTGATTTCTATGGAAAATTAACCTGGGGGTCCTCAAAAATTTTTATATTTGAAAAATTGAACAATGACATCTGATAAGCTCATTCTATTTGTTTATTTGATCTTAAAATAAAGATTTAGAATGTTACTTTGCATTTAGCATGGTTACAGACAATATGCCTGATTTTGCAAAAACTGTAAAAATTTTATGATTTCAATGGACTTACCCTTTGATTGAGAGCTATTCCTCAACATATTGTTAGACTTGAGTTGATTCACAATAACTTCAATCCATAATGATTTCCAAATTTCATTTTATCATAAAACTATTTATTCAATATGATTTGCATGATGCAAAATAAGTAAAACCATTTTATATCCGGAGTAACACTTTGGAGGTCACGAACGTTGAACATTCAAAACACAGAATAAGTTTCACAAAGTTTTATAATACTTTTGTAATATATGAGACTCAGAGCCAAACCTATGATTCAAATATATTTGAAATGAATTTGTCGTAAAACAAAATCTGAAAAATGAATTATTATTTTATTATTCGATGCAAACAGTGGTAGACTGGGAGCAGATGAAGGATTTTTTTGGGTCACTTAACAGTACTATAACTGATTTGCCACAAACCTATTGGACCTTAAAAAAGACTATTGGAGAGACACCTCAAATGATTGCTATTGCAACTATTGCAAGTTGCAACGTGGAACAGTTGATCAAATATAGCTATAATCGTATTAAAGCTGTTCCACTGATGATCACTATTCTCATGTGATTAACAAATTATATGGACTTCAAAGAAGTTATTGTATTCTAAAATATAAATTAGCGAAACATTTATCAAAATCTGTTCGAAGTTCGAACTAATTAACAAATGAGTGAAGTTTCAAATCGTGAGATACAACTACGAGACCAGTTTTTCACGAGTTTTCAGAAACTACGCCAAACATAAGTTTTGGCTTTCATTTAACAAATACTATAAATTCATTATTTTCTTAAAATATGAAATTTATTCAAAAAATTTCTCACAAATATTGAATAAAAAACTTATTTATATAGTTATAAGCCTATACTCATCAATTATTATGATTGGAAAAAGGTCATTTTAAAACATAGTTTACGTATCTTTTACTATAGACTTACAAAATAATTCTTATACTCAAACATTACTTACTCAACAAAAGTGTTACTTTAATTGACAACCAGTTTTTCCATACAATCAAAGGAACTGAGGCTTCGGTTTAAAGAAAAACTTAAACTTCGGTTTGAATTTGAAAAAAATTCGACTAAAAACTAGTCCTCAAATGCATTCCTATTCAAAAGAACAGCACATTTATTGTTAAGATTTGTTGATTGTTAAGACAAGACTTGAGAGTGAATTACTGGTTTTCAGTCTAAAAAAAAAGTTATATTTGACTTTTCTTCACAACCCATGAAATATCTACTAATTAGTAAAAAATAAGTCTCATATTCGCCAAAAGTTTCTACAAATCTCTAAAAAGTAATTTCACTGAAAAACTATTTAAATTTAGGCAAATAATAAGTAAATTAAAAGTAGAGTTAACTATTAACTATTACAATTACAATTTGTCAATTAATTTTAATTGCTTTCAATTTAGATTAGGTTAAAAAAATGTGATTTATTGCTAACAATTGAAAAACTAAATAAACAGAATTCATGGGACCATTGAAATTGAAATCCAAATATAAAATAGTTTGAGAAAAAACAGCCACTAATTTGAATTCCTTTTAAATTCAGTACCGGTTTTATGGAAATTAATTTAATCGTTATTATAGTTATCGTCAAAACACAACATAAAACTTGATTTGAATATAACTGAAGCAAAGAATTACTGAATTATATAATTCTTTTGATATTAATTTTATTTCTTCGAAACATATTAAGTAACTCTAAAGCCATAAATAATAATAATATATTCATTCATTCATTCAAATGTAAAATAGACTTAAATCAAAATAAATGTTACTTTTCCACGAATTCGGTGGTATTCGTGGTATTAGTCTCCAAAGTAATGATATTTTTATTGAATTTGACCCTTACGTTAAGAAACACTCAGAATAGAGCCTCGAGTTGTGGGACAACTTAATTGAAACAAAACTATTCTACTCCTAATCAGATGAAACTCTAATTGTTATTTGAATCGATGGTAATATTAGAAAGTAGTCATAAGTAGTCATAACCCACTTTGCAGTCAATTACAAACTATTAAATTGTCGAAACGCTTCGATTAATATCCGGCTAAATTATTCAAAAAACCAAGTGTTCAGACAATGTAATCTAGGTAAATCTAAGTTTTAATGCAAAGTGGGTTATGAATGCTTTCTATTACTTGTGACTACTTATGACTACTTTCAATTACCATAGATATAGATAAGAAAACCCAAAATTGATATAACGTTTCATCAAAGAGTCATTGAAACTATTGATCACTCATTGATCAGCCAGTTGTCAGTCATCAGTTGTCGATCACTCAGTCATCTGTCATCGATCAGTCATTTTTGTGAACTGGGAGTTAAAATTATGCATAAAAGGGTCGCTCCAAATGTCCCGAATAACAATTACAATGAAATTAAAGCTAATTTGAAGCCAATTCTATCGAGTTTTTAATGTCTTTGATTTAATTCTTAATGCATTCCTATAAGAGTCAGCGCTATCTGTATTTCTCTGCTTTAATTTGATTTTTCAATGAAATGTATCTTCGATTCCCTTCCCTTCAGGCAAATAAATAGCAATTCAAGGTTGGGAGTGATCAAGGTATCAATAAATCATTAATTTGGAAATCCCTACACACAAGAAGTGATTCCAATCCGTTGCTATAATAATAGCTTTAATTTTTTGCGAAAACCGGAATTATAGTGAAATACCGATTCTATTAAACCGACTTCAGTTGACTTCCATTCGGGAACTCTTATCCGTCCTCTCATTAGTCTTCTTCCGGTAGTTATATATGTTTTCAGTGGAAGGGATTCAATTGCCAGGATATGTAGCAATGCTACAGCAGCATGCACAAAATGTAACAACACTTGCATGTATTTCAACTAAACCAGCATTTAAACTGTATATTACATTATACATAATAATACAGTGTTACATTTTACCCAAATGCAATTTACATGTACCTTGCGCATCTATGCGCAACAATTATAGCGATGACTTCGATGTTTCTTTCAGATCGTCTTTTTTAAGCTCCAATAGATTGGCGTCAATTCAGTAATAGCTCTGTTAAGTGACCCAAAAATCCTTCATCTGCTCCGAGTTTACCACTTCTGCCATTCCTTTCGTCGAATATTCAAATCATCTATTAATCCATTTTTCAAATTTGGTTTAACGACAATATATTCGATTCAATGGATTTGTTGTGAGTTTTAAATATTACAAACAATTTGAAAAACTTTGTAAAACTTATTTTGTGTTCTGACTGTTCAGTCAGTGTTATTCATAGCCAATTGTCTTAAATTGAGATTAATTTCAATGCTCTTGCATATTTCTCTCAAACTGATAAATAATTATTGGTTTTGAAATGATTAAATGGACTGACATCACTTCTGACTCGACTCACGTCTGACAATACGGTCATCCGACTCTCTCCCTCTCTCTCTCTCCCCAAACAATTAAAACTATTATTAATTGATTATTAAAACCCAAACATTTTTGTTGTGTATTTAATATGTAAACTAAACTTCCTTTACGTCATTAGCTTTTCTGTATATATCGATGCAAAGGTATAACTGAGGGACTCAATACCTCAGAGGTGGTGGTGGTAGTGGTGTTGCATTGCTCTCTCAAACTTATTTAAAACACACCTTTTATTATCCTCTTTATTATCAGAGTATGATATGATGTTGAGCTCTCAATCTAAGGGTAAGTCTACTTTAATGTACTTTTTAGTGCAAAATTCGTGATTTATTCTGAGCTCTAATTTTCAACTTTTATTAGTAATTATTATTTGGATAAAAGTTTTGAGAAAATTAGTTTATGTTATGAACAGAAACAGACCGAAAATCATTGTTTTTCTTCAAATATAGAAAATTCTGTTCATATTTATCACAAAAGTTTTTGTTTTCTCTTATTATTTGATCAGAAATTTTTCCAAAAAATATTTGAATTTCCGGACATTTCTTATCGAATGAGTCCAACAAATCGGAACAAAAACGGAGGACTCCCGACACCCGATGCCATGTCTTTCGGTAAATTGAGTGCTCTTTCGTGGCTCATCCAAAGAGACCCATCTTTGACTGAACGCGACAATTCTGGACACACTTATTCATACTTAGCCGCCAGGTATTCATCTTTTTTTCATTTTCATTTATTTACTGATAATTATCTCTCTTTGCGAACAAATCATTGTCGATCATTGTCCTAGGCAAAATATATGATTGCCTTGGTAATTGCTTTTCTATTGCTCTGACAATTCTGTTGAACGCTGTTTCTCAGTTCAATTACGATGACAGAGATAATACTGTTTTGATAATTAAATATTTATTTTTGAAAACTATTAATGTTTTTATGAATTTAAACAAAATTTTTGTTTACTCTCTATTTGTTTCCTTATTATTTGGGTTCAGTTCTTAGTTATTAGTTCATTAATAAGCAACTTAATAAGCAATGACAATTTATTAATGAATCATTGAAACATTGAAACTCAATGTTAATCAATATATAAGAGTATTTATAATTAAATGATCAAAACATGCGATAATTTTTCAATCAAAAACAATGATACGAATCATAAACTTAATTAAAATTAATATTTATTCTGACCTTTAGATAGAAAATCGTTTTGATATTAAATAAATCACTTAATTATCACTTCTTATTAATTTTATTTCAATTCCTTATTCTTATAAATCTATTAAAACGTTTTGATAGCGATCTTCAAATATTTAAGTTTTGGAAAAATAAATCAAAACCATATTAATAGTGATATTAATAGTGATATAATCACTTTTATTGCCAATTATTAAAGTTTGAGTACAATTCTAATCATTCGTTTACGTATTCAATCGATATATTAATATGAATTCAATTCATTTGATTAAATGTAAGGAAAGTCGAATGAAATTTGAGTTGACGTTAAAAGTCATGAGAGGTTTCGCCACAATATACTCTGAATTACGCCAAATGATGGGAAATCCAACTCTTCATTATTTGATTAATAGCTAAAAGATGTTTATCGATTGAAATCTAAATTTCATTCTTTAATTTTAATATTCATTAAGTTTTGTATGAATCTGTTATTTAAAATGACCTTGATCACTCAAATGATCATTTTTTCCTCAATTGACTCCACTCATAGATAAGATTATTTTTAAAAATTCTTCACTTTATATAATAATGATATCACTTTCAGACCAATTACTTTTAATGACTTTTCAATAAAATCCGATTATTTTAATCAAATTATTTTTGATTTTCTAAAAGTACCGAAACTTTTGATAAGATGTAACTTTGAGTCAATTGAAAAAATTTGTGCGAAAACTTTTGATTAGAAATATAATGAATTTACAATTAGATTAAATTAGATTTATTTGAATAAACCTTTTGGTAAAGTCACAGAATATTATCTATAATTTAATCTTTGGTTTATCTTATATTTCCGCAAAACATAACAAATATTTGTAATAATTTGCATAAATTATCTGAAAACTAAAATATAACTTTATTTTTGAGGTTTTCTGTCATTCATTGGTTTTGTGAATAAATTCAATGAAATATAATATTTGTGTAAAAAGTATTTCAAGTGAAAGTTCTTCAAATGAATCCCCCCTTTGGGCGCATCTATAATCGCATTCAAACTACAATTAAACATCAAATTTATATAATGTTTGCGTAAATAAGGATAGCCTTCGCTAATCAATGATCAAAAGGAGCGATTGGCGGTATTACTGGCGCTTTCCATCTCTCAAATTAACTATCATTAAGACCAACACTCCCTCAAAAATAATTTTAAAAATGATTTTGATTTTTTTTCAATCCAGTAAATGAGTCAGTCCTGCAAAATGCTGGTCATATAAATAGCGAATAACTTTATAATCATTTGAGTAATAGTTTTGTGTTGTCTTCAAATTTATATAATTTATTTCAAACTTTAATATATTTAAGAAATTATCTAAAAGTTTGAAGTATTGAAAATGAAAATGAAGTTTACAAGATTACAAGAGAAAATTCTTCTGTAAGTAATACTTCTGTAATGAAAAACTGCTTTTATATCAATTAAATTCTGGTTTGACTTTCGATGAAAACCCAAAACCAAAAAAGTTATCAAAAAAGTCATTCGTTTTGTAAATCAAAAGTTTTCCTCAAATTCTTATTAATAATAATTGAAATGATTTTAATTGTGGTCTCAAATGTATTTTCTAGTGAAACAGTTTTCGGGTCAATAATTATTTTGTTTGCATAATATTTATATATTTGGTGTTAAGAACTGTAATTAAAATGTTCCCGTAATTAAAATTTATACTTGCAGCTCAATCCAAGACCCGGCCAGTCAGAGGTTGACGTGGAATAAGCCTCCGCTCACTGTTTTGGTGATTAAGAAAATTCATGACTCGCTTGTGATTCAGCCGTTCATTGATTTGGTTCGTTGGCTTATTTGGGTATTTCCCCACTTTTTTCTTAATATCATTTGATTTTAAATTAATTAATTAACGAATAGGAGAAAGAGATGACCGTTTATGCGGAGTCGGCTGTCATGGAAGACCCTCAACTTAAGAACAACCCACTGTTTTATCCCCTAAAAGAGAAATTAAGTACTTTTAAGGAGGGAGTGGATGACCTGACAGACAAAGTCGATCTAATTATCTGTTTAGGAGGGGACGGCACTCTTCTTTACGCCTCCTCTTTGTTTCAGGTTTCAAAATGACTCGTCTTTTGATTTCAAAATAATTTATAACAAATTTAATGATTGGTTTGATTATTGAGAATTAATCTTGATCAAATTTAACATTGAACAGCAAAATGTGCCGCCAGTAATGGCCTTCCATTTGGGTTCACTCGGATTTCTCACGCCTTTTGAGTTCGACAACTTCCAGGAACAGGTCTCCAATGTTCTCGAGGGTAAGGGTGAGGGTAATCTAGAATCACATTAACATCTGAACCACAGGTCAGGCGGCGCTCACTCTTCGAAGTCGACTTCGGTGTCAAATCGTTAGAAATAATGAGACGAATTCAATGGACAAATTGAGCAAGCTCAACAACCAAAACAACAACCAACACAACAACCTTCATCTGGTTCTCAACGAACTGGTCATAGACAGAGGGCCGTCACCTTATTTGTCAAATATAGACCTTTATATCGATGGAAGATATATAACAACAGTTATGGGGGACGGACTCATAGTGTCGACGCCCACCGGTAGCACTGCTTATGCTGTGGCCGCCGGCGCTTCGATGATTCACCCGAACGTACCGGCGATTATGGTCACTCCTATTTGTCCGCATTCCCTATCTTTTCGTCCAATAGTAGTTCCCGCAGGAGTTGAGCTCAAGATATGTGTTTCCGCCGATTCCCGTAACTCAGCATGGGTATCTTTTGATGGAAGGAACAGACAGGAGATCCAATTAGAGGACAGGTCTCTTCCAATTAATTATTTTTTAAATGCATTCAATTATTGTTTGATTATTAGTCTGAAGATAACGACTTCCATATATCCGGTGCCTTCGATCTGTGCTGAGGACCAAATCGCCGATTGGTTTAACTCTTTAGCGGAATGTCTTCATTGGAATGTCAGACGAAAACAAAAACAATTCGACGAATACTCGGATCTATTGAACAGTTCGAGCAGTGATTCTCTCGACAAACAAAACTACGACAGTATTGAGAGTTGATATCATTTACAGAAATCTTTGAATTTTATTCTTATATATATTTATATATATTTTTCTGCATTTGTCTCCATTTCCGGTATAAACCTATCACTGGTTTTATCATATTTTAGACTTTCGTTTAACAAAACAATTTCAAACAAATAACCGATCGATTGGTTGACAACTCTTTTATTTGTTTGAGTTTTTGAAAATTTGCTCAAAACTTATCAAAATTCAATCAAAATCACTGAAGTTCAAAGTCTTTTAGCAAGATCAATGATCAGTGATCACAACCAAAATTTTCAGGTTATCGAAGGATGTGATGGTTTCTATTTGTTGTCAAATTTTATATCCGATCAAAGGATTCGCTCATTTTTACCCATATTTTATATAATTTCAAAAAAATGTTTTTTATTTAAATACTTTGAATTATAAATAAATAAAATTTACCTTGCTTTAAAAGTATTATGTACACAATTCAATGTTTCTATAGATTTGACAAGTACCAAGAACAAAAATTCTAAATTCAAATCTTTTTCTACTTAAATAAATCAAATTTTCTTATAACTTAAGATTGATCTTTTTTACCTTCCTCATTTTTCTCACTTTTATCTTTCTCGTCATCCTTCTTAATAGTGATAATTTCGGCCTTTGTTTCGCTGCCTTCCCGTCCGTCCTGTCCCTCCCGTCCGTCCTGTCCCTCCCGTCCCTCCCGTCCCTCACTCCTATCGTGTGAAACGGATGCCTTCTTTTCCTTTTGTTTGTTAAGAAGCGCCACATTTTCAATCATTTTCTCCAATCTCTTCACTTCATCGAAATCCCTTTGAGAGCTATAGACGGGATCGACTCCAGTGTTGTATTTCTTTTCAGAATTTTTCATTTGTTTGACGACATCAAAGTTTGAGAGGTAGTCCTTTTCATCGGGTTCTGAGTCTATCAAACCACTCACTTCTTTATTTCTTCGGTCGTATTCTTCCTCTGAAACACGAGTCGGCCTTTTGGGTCGTCGTCTGTCCTTATGATAGCGATGTCCGCCCCTCTGTCTGTCATCTGACCGGTCCCTCTGTCTCTGATAAGACCTCTTTTCAAGATCATATTCATCGGGATTCCCATAATTACCAACTTTTTCATAATCACTTGTCCTGTCGTCTCCCGTATCCGCTGCCAATGATTCGGTATAATTGGGATTTGAGTCATCGCTGTCTTGAATTGGAGTACGACTGTCCCCACTCTCTCCATCATCGCCATCATCTTGGTCCTTTCCATATGGTGAAGAGTATTCCTTTTCACTATTATCAGCAAAATGTCTCAGGTTATCAAGGAACTTCTCAAATGTCTTGGCGTCGTCCACCGCTTCTCTACCAAACTTTTGGGCGTCGTTTGCAATACTGGACTGAGTGCCCGACCCATCACTTTCGTAGACTTCAGCCTCTTCTGGTTCTTCGTGATCACCTCTCGGAGGGTTTTCATTCATCTGATTGAAATCCTTTTTGGCCTTTATTTCTAAGGGTGGGTCGTCTTGAGGGTCATCTTCTTGGGTGTCGTCGTCATAATCGGGTTCATCCGGAATAAATTGTTGCATTTGTTTCATTGCGTCCTTATTCTGGGCGATATCACCCCCGTCTCCGTCCTGTGGGTAGTAATAGACCCGTTCTATAGCTTTATACAACTTTTTTGGTTTCTCAGTGGGTCTCAAATTATCGTGATATGCACCGGAAGGTGTGTCTTCATAGTCATAATAATCACCTTGCTCCATTGGAAGACGTCGATCGCCTCTAAACTCATCCCCTCTTTTCAAAAGTGGGTGATTTCTTTCGTGAGTTTCTCTTTCTTGAGAATATATATTCGATTGAGGGTTTGAATAGCGGGAGGGGTCGTCATAATAGGGAACATTTCGATCAACATTTGATGACATCAGAGGGAAAACCACTTCATTTCTTGTATTCGCCGATGTCAGGGGAACGACCTCTGATTTTTGTTGACTAATTAGGGAATCATTTAATGGCTTAACAACTGGTGCGCCGACCGTCAGTCGGTGTGATATCAAAAGCAAAGCGAATGAAAATAACTTTTCGTCGAAAAACTATAATTCAAAAGAAGTTATTTCACGAAAATTATTATTAAAAAATTAAATTTTCAAAAACAAAATTATTTATCGATTAATCATTTATTTAATAATATATTAGTTTTTATCTATCAAATTAACACTTGAACTGTAATCAGATCATCATTATATCAATTTTCACGTCTATTGATAATTTTGACCTTGATCAATCATATTGTTCAGGCACATAATCATAATGTAATCGATGGACTTTTAAGTGAATATAAAATTATTTTTTTTCCCTAAATTTCGAAACAATAGAAGTAATATTTATGACTAAACTAACAAGGATATTTACATCTATATTAATAGATATCTTCTTACAAAATTAATTTAATAACCATGTAAAAGATTCTTGAATTTCAACATCGATTGGATTATAATAGTATTACCAAAATAAACTTGTTCAATCTATCTGAATTGATTCGAACTTTATAAATAAAATAAAAATTTAAACCATTTGTTCAGATAATGCTTAAGATGTATAATATATTTAAAAATAAACTTACTTTGATTAACATAATTGGCACTAATATTAATTATATCCGAGAAATATATAAGAAGTTTTGTAATCCGTTTGCAATATCTATGAACTAAAGTGAAACAAATTGCGACAAAAGTATTAAACTTTTCTTTTATAGAATTTCGACTAAAAGTTGATTTATTTTATTTTCGTTGTGTTTTCGCTTCAAAGCTATCCTTTACGACAAAATCATCAGATTTTTTATAGTAAGAAATCAATCAATCAATTAATTCAAGTGAAACGACTTCTTACAAAACCTAATAGGAATTAATACAAACCTTAATATCGTATAAAAATATATGTTGAGCCGAATTAAAGTGAGAGGAAGTGCCAATCACTGCGAGAACACAACTAATTCGGTTCTGATTTTCTAATTGTCAGTCATTTATGTCTTTTGAATAAGTGTTAAGAAGTGAGAAAACACGGAAATAATGAACTCATTTGAGATAAAACACCAAAACAATAAACAACTGACAAAACTAAACCATCAATCAATAGATCTTCAGTTAATTTGATTTTATATAAAAGTCTCCAAATGTTTAAAACATTTATTCAATTAAACAAAGTTTTTATTTGAACACAAATTATATACTTTTTGAAATAACACAAATCATATAAAATATAATTAAATGTATTATAATCAGTTTTATTTCATTTTCAAAATGACCAGGGATGTACAAGTTGAACAATTAGGAAATGTCAAAGATAAGTTTAATACCCCTTCCTATGTATCTCTGATTTTTAAATCATAATTTAGTGCATAAATAAAATT
Source organism: Tectocepheus velatus (assembly GCA_034700625.1). Lineage (NCBI taxonomy): Eukaryota > Metazoa > Arthropoda > Arachnida > Sarcoptiformes > Tectocepheidae > Tectocepheus > Tectocepheus velatus. Next base: position 42,806 of record JAQIXV010000090.1, read on the forward strand.
AATATTTTTTAAGTAAAAAACATAAATAGACTCTAAAAATGTTATATCGATTGGAATTGAATGAAATGATTATAAAATATTAAGACAATTATAAACCAGTTTTTGATTCGAGACTTAATACAAAACAATTAAAAAACTTTCGAAAAATAAAAAATAAAAATAAGGAAAATACACGAATCAGACCAGGAATTAATTGAACAATTGATTTATTGATAACTAGGTAAACCTATATCTCCACTACCGATTAATCGTCTCAATAGACTGACCGGTAAGTGAACTATTTTTAGGTCCAATTTTGAAGGATCCAAATCTTCACTCTCATAATAGTCGCGGTCATTGTTTTTAGTTTCAGTTTCTGTTTTAGTGTTAAGGCTTTTAATGGATTGCGAGGAATGAGAAGAATGACTACTCTTATAGTCATTGGGATTATCGTCATAACAATCATTTTCATCAGAAACAGAATAATCGGTCGAATAGTTTGGATTAGAATTTGATGTCAAATGAGATTTAGAGTCACTTTTCATATAATTATTTGAATTATTTTCAGGGATATAGACATTCGATGTGTGAGCGGAAGGGTTTACAACATAAGAAATCTGAGAGTCGGGGACATTGTATTGAGGTATTGATTGATAATTAGAGGTATAGGCATTGGAAGAGACAATTGGATTAAAGTTTGAATTATAATTATTCGAAGGAATATATTGAGAAGAATCGTCTTCTGAAGTAATGGGACTTAACGTAGAGGTCAATGGCTTTGAAGTAACGAAATTGTTTCCATAGCTTTGTCTAATTCCAGAGGGTCTTGAAGTGTAGGCATTTCCCGTAGATATTATTGAATTTGAATGTGAAGGCCGTTCGTAGGATCGGATGTAAGATACGGGAGACCTATATTTGAAATCATTGTTTTTATTGATTACTTCATATTCACTGTTGTCTTGATTTTGATTGTTATTATCATTTTTAGAGTAATATCTCTCATCTCTCAAACCTGTGTCGGAATACTTCGAATATGAATTATCATCGGAATCATCCCAATTGTTAGATGAGGTTTGAGGAGAACTATAGGAAGACTTATCGTTGACTCTACTCTTATGAACAACTTTCCCATCACTCGATCCAATGAATGGATAATTTCGGAAATAATTTCTGTTTGCGTTGACTTCAGGTTTGGTTTTGAATGACTCTCCGGACCCGTAATCGGGAAACTCTTCAGTCTTTGGTTCGTTATTTTGAATGTCATTAAACTTATTGGTTTGGAATCCATTTAAAGGTGAGTCATATTCTGAAGAACTTTGTTTACTTTCCTCTTCATATACTTGTCTTTGAGGAGAAGTAGACCTCAAAAGTGTTATTTCCTTCGATGGTATATAACGGTTGTTGGTCTCAACTAAAGGCGGTGACCACTGATTCTTTTGTGGACTCAAATATTCTGAAGAGTCTTTCATATCTGAGTCATATTTTTGGTCATCTCTTTGCCGCACAATCTTTTGCTCATCTCTTAAGTTGTATTTTAAAGACTTTTGCGAAAGACTTCTATAATTTTGTGAATAGTTTGAAATGAATTCATTTTGTTTTGAATTATCGACAATCGGTTGCTTTGATGTATTGATTCCATTAGAAGTGTTTGACTGAATGTCCAAAACTTTTCTGCTTTTGTTTTCAATTGGATTTAAACCATTGGTCGACAATATCTCGAAAATTGACGGATATTTTAAATTATTTCGGATGTATAAAGGAATGGCTACTATTGTCGGTTGTCTGCCGTCAGTTCCTGTTTTAAGAGTTCTTATGAGAAGATTTCCGATTTCAGAGTTTGGAACAGAAGAGTATCTCCGACTAAAACTGGCGGTCATCAGAGGTGTGGGCGCCGTATGACTTGCGATCGATGTTTGGACTGAACTCAAACTCAAACATATTTGAAGGCAACAAATAATGAGAACCAATGAAACCAAAATAATCTGAACAACAAATTAAAAAAATAATTAAACTTTTATTAATTTTCAAAATCACCTTGATTATTCTTTGGTGAGTTATCATCAACTTGATCAAATTATCCTTACCTTTCGAATCATTTTATGATTTCGATTGACTAATATTGAGCTCTGAATACAATAATATTTATTTATTTAAAGACAATAAACTTAATTGAGTTTTGATGTGAAGATGTCTCAAAAGAGTTGATGGTTTGGAAGACTCTTAATAACTGTATTGTGAAGATCACAAACACTTAAACATATAGTCAGTCCGTAAATCGTTCGGAAGGAGTGCTTCAACTTTATTGATCACATTCTGTTCCCCTTTAATAAAGTTATCTAAGAATCCAGTTATCAAATAATTACTTCGGGATTCAATGCACAGAAAATAGTCCTCTTTTATGATTCAGTTCATCGACTCATTCATTCAGTTATTGAAGTGGACTGGCATTGAAGGGCTCACTACTGGCCCACTGAACTTGAATCGCAACAATTGCATAGTTTTTAATCAATTTTTATAATAATTTTATATAATTCTATCATTTTTTGAATTCTAAAAAAAAATTATTATTAAGTTTTCTAAAATTGAAGCAATGAATTGAACTATGAATTGAACTAGTTCATTCTATGAATAAAATATTATATAATGAAAGTTGTTTTTATTCGATTCAATAAAAACTAGTAAATATTTAATTGAGAAAATCGATTCAATTTTTCATATGATTTGTAACGAAAATAAAAATAGAAATATTTGTCCAATAAATAAATTTTTAAACTATTTTAAAATAGACTCAAACCTTGAGCTTAGAAGTCAGTGCCATAAACTGAAAATACCAATTGATTCCTAAAATAAGTGCTTTTTTCATATTTTAAGCCAAAAATCATTTTCTTAAACCGTCAGAAGTGAATGAATTGGCATTAGTTTTGAGTTCTTCTAATTTATTGCGAATAAAGATATATTCAGGGATTGAAACCAAGACCCAAATGAGAGTATAATAACTTGTTTTCGTTTTCAGATGACAATGAAATCAAAAGAAATGGATTTATCACAAAATGAATTACTTTTGCAAATATTTCATCGAATCTTATCTGAAAAAGAGCTGAACTTTTCATTAGTTTGAGACCGAAATGTCTGAGACTCTGAAAGTCTGTGAAACTTTTGAATACTGCCATCAGTTTTGCTAATCTCTTATAAATCAATTTTTATTGTCTTCGATGTGAACTCATATGTGTTGAAGCGATGAATGTCTTGGAAATTGTGGTCACTTTGATATCATGTTATTTATGTCACGAAATGATTGTTCAGGATATCAGTCACATTCGAGTTAGCCTTATGTTCTCTTCTCAACTCTGATCGATAGGAAGGATAAGTCATGTCTCGAAAAAAAAAGTTGAGAGCCTTTGATCTGAAGTTAATATGCGATAAAAGCTGACATCACTCACGCAATTCTGTGCCAAAACTGTTATTTCATAATTTAATTATAGAATCAAATAATTGATCAAATGATCGATCAATTTATTGATAACTATTTGGTCCAATGGTTCCATTTTCATCTCCTCTTTATATTTAATATTTTCACGAATTATATCTTTATTTTTACCACATTTTTGGGAAGAATAGCCAATTATATGGAGTAATAGTTTTAAAATAAATGGTTTGAAAATTTTGTTCAAAATTATATATACTTTTCGAGAGTTAATAAAAAATATGTCAACCAATTCATAATTTTTAAATAAGAATAGAATTTATATAATTGTCTGATATCTCAATCATTTTTTTTTGTTGGAATTCAATGAAAATAAATATTTGAGATAAAGTCAATGATTAGATGTAATTTCAATTATGGCAATGATATGACACTTTCTCTGATAACTTTTTAAACAACAAAATGTGTTTAACAATACATCTAATAGACAGTCACTCCAAAGCTGTTTATATATATTCTCTTGTTTTCAATATCAAGACTTCAGTATATTCTGTAATCCTTTCGTAGAAACGATTATTCAATGTATGACTCATTCGATAACTTTTTATTTTTGTCATTAAATTCAAAGTTTAAATAAAAATGTAATTAATTTGAAGATGTGATCAAATTTATGGTCAAATGAGTCGAGAATCAAGTTTAACGAGTTATTCACTGCTCCGCATAATTAGAGGCCCATTCCATTCCTTTCCAGTGGAAAATTCCGGAATGAGCTAGTTCATTCCGACTAACTCATCGCACAGGCAATAGCGCACATATAGAGAACCTATCCTTATGACTACATCTATGAATTGTAGCCAAAACTAGATTATCGTTTTGGTGCTCAACATAAATATGATCAACAAATCGAGAATTTTGTTGAATTCAATCAAAATTAAATGTATTTTAATGAAAGTGAATTAAAATTAGAGAAACATTTGAACAAAAAAATACGAAAACAATTGAATGAAATATTGAAACAAATCGATGGAAGGGAAGCACTAATTAATTGACTCATAGCTTGAGTTCAATAATTCACGAAAGTTTTGGTTCAATGGTTTGGTTTGAGAGCAAAATAAATGTGAAATGCAATGCATTGCCATATATTGAGATCAAATGATTTGTGTGTTTCGGCTCTGTTTTGAATCTTGGTATCAAATTATTATTTTAATCGTTTTATTTTTATTACTCAATTCAATTGATTTCAAACTAATTTAACGATAAAATTAAGTAATTAATTGATATATCCGTCAGATTATTGTGAAAAATAAATACAAATAATATAGTAATGGATTGATATCTGCTGTGATTTAACTCAAAATAATTGTTAAAAAAATATTATAAATTGGTTTGAAGTAAAGGTAATTATTTGCTAATCATTTGTCGTAATAATAGTTTGTAATGAAATGAATCAATTGATTTGATTGCTATGTCTTTAGTGAATAGATTGAGTGCTGAATGAATTGTCGATACAGTAAACTAACGCCTCTATTGACCACTGATTCCAGTGTCGAAAGTGTTGACCAAACCATTGAAACCGACTTTTATGACCCAACTCTCATGAATGACAACACAGATCTGACTGAAGACAACACTGACCTCAACAATGAAAAACTTTTACTTCAAACAGATCTCTATCACTCAAACAACTACTTCGGAACTCAACAACTCAGAGGTTTGCCATCAATTATCTCATTATTATTGAATAAATTAATCGATAAAATTATTTTATATTAAAATCAAATTCAAGTGTTAATCAATTTTTACCGAAATATATTGATTTGATTATTCAATATATTAATTGAGTAATTATTCTCTTGGATTGAGTTATTATAAACCGGAATATTTAGATAATTCTTCATTGAATTGATCAGATTTTTGGGTCAAAGTTTAATATATTTGTAGTTTATTTGGATTTATATTAGATTCTTGAAACTCGTGAGTCTCTTATCATTTAATGTGTTTTTATTGAAAGATAATTATTATTACGAATCCAATAAATGGCATAAAAGTAATGCTCGAAAAATCAGTTGAATATCAATTTTGGCACTTCATGTCTATCCGTCTCTTTAATAAACTATTGAGGAATCTTATCATTGAATATATCGAGCAATTATTGAACTATATTCAAGTTTCTATTATTTAATCATTTTTTGGTTATCTTTAATTTTGAAATAACTTTTTATGATTTACAGAATGGTATCACAATTTTCGTTACACTAATTGTTTTAATGGCTATTAAATAGCAATTAATTAAGTTTATGTTTTGTTACAATTAATTGCATTTTATGATTTAATATACAAAATTAAAAATTTATATCTTTACATAAAGTATTTGAAACGCGAATAAAATTTTATCATAAATCAAATTTAAATAATTTAAAGTACAAATAAATTAAACAATTTATGAAATATTGCGTTAATATCACAAACAATACATAAGTCATAAGATATGACAGAATCTGATTCATACACAGAATTCATGCAATTTTCAAAACCAAAGCAATACTTATCTCTATTTCTCTGAAAGCGATTAAAAATGAATAAAACAAAAGACAATTGAAGTGCTACTGATTCCCGACAACCCTTTATCTTTAAAATCATTAAACAATTATTTTATCGTTAGATTTGATAATACTTTTTGTCTTTTCTTTCAAAAAATTTTATTGAAATAAAAAGAAAGTCTTAACCAATAAAAGAGAATAACATTGAAAACGATTCCAAAGCTAAACATATTTGAATTGAATAAATAGTGACTCAAATAAATTTTATTATTGAATTGAAAATAGTTTGCAGTCATTTAATGTCCTGATTATATAAACCTATTTTCGACATTAAATTAAATATTCATTTTTTGGTTGAATTTTGATTTATACGGTTCGTGAATAGCATTGATTGAATATTGTGTTACCTGTGCTTCACTATACAAATACAGCTTATCGTTTGCATAGTATTGTCAGACAATTATCTACAGAATTCATCTTTGATTGGATGACATTCGATATAATTCCGATCGATATTAGGCCATAACCTCTAAAATATTTTAATAATTCATTAATATTTTCAATGCATTGACTTTCAAATGATTATAACATTTATTAATTTTTAGTTTTGTTTTGTTTTGCCTTCAAATCAAACTTTTTTTTGACAAATATTTGTTTTTTATATAAAAATTATTAATAGGTTTTTTATTTTTGTGAAACTGATCTTGTGCAAATCTGTTTATCATTTTTCATTGAAATTTTTTTTGAATCAAATTCCTGATAAAATTTTACTCTAGTAAAGTGAACTGAATAGTGCACTAGATATATTCAACTGCAAATGTGATAATTCGCGATAACTGCAAACTATTATCTTAAATTAATCTTCAGCTCGATTTTCGGTTCAATTTTCGACTTCTGGTAACTCTTTGTTTGATTGAATGTCGTTTCTCGAGTGAAAACACCAAATGTTTCCAATAATTTCTAATTGTTGCCGACATTTCTTCAAAGAAATTAATTGAATAATAAACAAAAGTTTGAGTTTCGATAACATTATCAAAACTATTGATATAAACGATTGTTTAAGTCTTAACGCAATCGTCAAGTCATTAAAAATTCAATTAATAACCTTTGAGTTTATAGCCAGACGTTTGAATTGCTATTAAATATAAAAATAATTATTTAAAAAGTTTTTTCTAATTTGTTTGGAGACGTTTTGACAAATTATGTCCAAAACAGATGAAAACAACAAAACTAAAAGAGTTGGTCCGCCGCCTATCAGGCATGGAGTGGATTACATCAATCCAACAGAAGAGGATCAGATGGTAATTATTATTGTTTTTAATGCCAAACCCTTTAATCAATTATAAAAATATAGGAAATATATGGCTATCGTCCAAACTGTTTGCGGACAACAGTAACTTGGTTCTTTATACTAATCACTGGAGGACTTCTTCGCTTACTTTTCCATTGGAAACCCCATTGGATGCTCTCTTGTACTCACATTAGATGTCCCTTAGAATGTGCCAAAAAAGTATTGCTTGTGGTATGACTTCTTCAATACATTTCGTATAACATATTTAAACAATTTTTTTATTACTTATAATTTGATTATAGGATCAGTTTTTGCAGAAATTCACAGAAAACGTAATACAATTGACTTCAAACAATTTGAAATACCAATACTCTCCTCCCAAAGAGAGTCTGGAAGTATCACCGAATTCGAGTCCAAACATTAGTCTACTCCGACCCAAACCTAACGGGGCCTTCGAGTCGACCACTCATTTGACTTATTTTGAGAATAAAAAGGTTCGCTATATTTGGGACATTGAGACCAAAGAGTTCTTTAAAGTGAGAGGACTCGACTCAGACATATTCTGTTCATATTTTTATCAACAAAAAGGCCTTACATTAGAAGAACAGGAAAAAAGGTATTCATTTAATTTATTTTATCCAAAGTATGACTAATGGGTGAACCCACTCCACAGGCGAGTCCTTTACGGCGAAAATGCGATTGTAGTTAAAGTTCAGACCATTTTAGAGATTCTTTTCTCCGAAGTTTTGGAACCATTTTATATATTCCAAGTCTTTAGTCTATTGGTCTGGTGTTTAGACGAGTACTACTATTACGCCACTTGTATTGTAGTCATGTCCGCCCTCTCCCTCACCTCAAGTGTAATTCAGACGCGAAGAAATCAGCTCCAACTGCGCGATACTGTTCAGGGCGTCGATACCGTTAATGTCTGTCGTGGAGGCGATGACTATGAAGAGCTCGAGTCCTCAAAACTGGTTCCGGGAGATGTGATAGAAGTGCCGCCCTTTGGATGTATTATGCAGTGCGACGCTGTAGTCATCACCGGTAATGTCATTGTCAACGAATCTATGCTAACGGGTATTGAAATATAAAAAAATTTCAATTGACTTTAACTAAAGTCTTGAACCCTTCAGGTGAGAGCGTTCCGGTGACGAAGACTCCACTCCCGAACACATCTGTGAACGAGAGGTACGACACCAAAGAACACGCGAAACACACACTGTTTTGCGGTACGAAAGTAATCCAAACCCGTTATTACAATAACGCAAAAGTCAAAGCAGTTATTATACGGACAGCATATCAAACAGCGAAAGGAGAGTTAGTCCGTTCCATTATGTTTCCAAAACCCGTCGATTTTAAGCTCAACCGACACATCCATAAATTCATTGGATGTTTGGCGGGACTGGCGTTCATTGGTTTCATTTATACAGTGGTCTTGAAGGCAATGCGCGGCACTCCGTGGCATAAAATAGTACTCAAGGCTTTGGATTTAATTACAATTGTGATACCGCCAGCACTTCCCGCAGCCATGACTATAGGGGTGGTCTTCGCTCAGTCGAGACTCATGAGGCTTAACATTTTTTGCATAAGTCCCCGCTCTATCAATATCTCCGGATGTATTAATTGCGTTTGTTTTGACAAAACGGGAACCCTTACCGAAGATGACCTCAACTTTGCAGAAGTTGTTCCAATCGACACAAAGAAGAATAAATTTGATTCAGCCGTCGAACAGTTGACTGAATTAGAGTTCGGACCACTTCTGGTATGTCTGGCGTCGTGTCATTCGCTTACAATAATCGACGACCACATAATCGGCGATGCATTGGATCAGAAGATGTTTTACGCGACTGAATGGGTGTTAGAAGAGCCTCAGGTGAGCGATACCGCCAAATATGACTTATTGGCCCCGACTGTCGTCAAACCTAAGAACAAAGATATTGGCCCAGAAGTCGGTATTCTTCGACAGTTCCCGTTCTCTTCTAGTCTGCAACGAATGTCAGTCATAACCCGTCTCTCAAACGGAACAGAATTTGAATTATACGCAAAGGGAGCGCCAGAAATGATTTCCTCTTTATGTGATCCAAACTCATTGCCCGAAGACTTTACCGATACTCTCATGGAGTACACGGAAAAAGGATTCAGAGTCTTGGCCTTAGCCTACCGTCCATTACCTTTAATGACGTATCCGAAGATGCAAAGAGCCGCTCGAGAGGACCTCGAAAAGGAACTCCATTTCTTAGGATTACTTATTATGGGAAATATGTTGAAACCAGAGACGACTCCAATCATTGAAACCCTTCTCTCCGCAAATATCCGTACAGTTATGATAACCGGTGATAATATGTTGACTGCTCTGAGTGTTGCCCGAGAATGCAATATGATTCAGCCCTACCATAAAGTGGTTCTCCTCGAACCTAATATTAACGGGTCGGACAATGAGGACATGCCTTCACTCGTCTGGAAGTTCGCTAATCCGGTGACTAAAAGAAGACATTCTGTTGTGAACTTCAAACTGATTGAAGGCCAGGAAAAGGACAGACTTCATATCGCAGTCACCGGCAAAACATTTCAGATTCTTAGAGACTTTTACCCGGATTTACTCAACAAAGTGGCCATAAGAGGGACTGTCTTCTCTCGTATGGCACCCGAACAGAAGCAACAACTCGTGGAACTCCTTCAAGAGGTCGGATACATCGTCGGAATGGTAAGAATATTCTGTTATTGAGATAAGACTCAAATATTTCAATTTAATAGTTATTATAAAATTTCGAAACAATTTTATAGCGATTATTAGTCTATTCTTGATATTAGTCCAAAGAATATAAAATTATTTTAATCATTAAATTAATTGCTTTTATAATAAAAATACAATTCAAATAAATTTGACTTTTAGTGCGGCGACGGCGCCAATGATATGGCGAGTCTAAAGCAGGCACACGCCGGGGTCAGCCTCTCAGAGGCCGAGGCTTCGGTTGCCTCTCCATTCACATCGAAAACGCCGAACATATCTTGTATTCCGAACCTAATACGCGAGGGTCGGGCCTCTATTGTTACCTCATTTGGAATATTGAAATACATGGCTCTGTATAGTCTGACTCAGTTCTTCTCAGTCATCATTCTCTATACCGTATGTCCACTTATTTATCACTTTCTTCAATAATTCTTTGAGAGATTGGAATTATAACCGATTATTGTTTTATTGATTTGAAGTTTTATTCCAATTTGACTGACAAAGAGTTTCTATACGAAGACCTTTTTCTCATTACTCTTTTTGTCACATTATGTAAGACTACTCTCCCATTCTTATCAAACATTTATCACTAAATTGTCTTTTATGGGACAGTCGGCCGAACAGAAGCTTTTGATTTGTTGAACCGAAAGCCTCCGCCGTCCTCTTTAATAGGAATCACTCCATTGTCTTCCATTGCTCTGCAAATACTTTTGGTGGCATTTATTCAAGTGATAGCTATAGTCATAATATGGCAGCAATACTGGTATAGACCGCACGTGACCCCAGATCCCGAAGACTTGGCCTCACACGACAATTATGCCGTATTCGCCTCTTCTGTCTTCCAATATATTACGCTATCGGTTGTCTTCTCAAAGGGAGCGCCCTATAGGAAACCCATTTATACTAATAGTAATCTTTTCATTTTATTTCATTATTCGATAATAATATTTTATCTTTCAATTAATTTCAGGGCTTTTCTTGTTATCATTGATTGCAATGAGTCTTTTGACCGCATATTTGGTGATATACCCGTCCGACTGGTTGGCAGAATTCTTTGAAGTAATACTTCAAATATTTAATTGAAAAAAATTATTAAAAATATTAATTTCCATATCTATAGCTCGATATAAAGGATATTCCGATTAATTTCCGGGTATTGATGGTGTTGTTAGCCATCGCTCACTTTATTTTGGCCTTTTTTGCTGAGGTTTGCCTCAATTTATTCCAAGACATCAATTGATTTCAATTTATTTCTATTGATTTTCAGTCTTTTGTCGTCGATTTCCTGATATTCAAAAAGTTTAGGAAATGGTTTCCGTCTTTAGCTCCGTCTGAATCTCTATACAAAAAAATCGATAACGAAACAAAGCACAGCACCCGATGGCTTCCAAACCCTTTGGCCGCTTATCGGACATCCAAAGAGACGGGTCATAGAAACGGTTCGACAGTATCTTCGGCTTTGAATCAGACGGCAAATGAGCTCAACGGCAAAGGCTCTCCTCCAGAGTCAGGGGTTTGGACTCAGTCTCAAACGTCTGCCAATAGTCTCGTTATTCGAGACAACGATGTCTTACATACGGAAAACCATCAAAAGTCACCCATTATTTGATGCAATCATTACATCGAATTAGTTTTAGGTTTAAGCAAATGATTTTTTGGCCATTAATTACATTTACATTACATTTGGAGTAAATTAATGCTTAAAATCGGTTCACTTTTAATATATATTTTGATTTTAATTATATATCGAAGAGAAACAAAAAAAACTAAAAATTTATACTTTTTATAAATTGAGAAAATAATCAAATTTTAAAATGTTTTGTTTAAAAGAGATTTTATTAACTAATTATTCAAAAAAAACAAAAAAACGATTGATTTGTTTTCTGTTCAGAACTTTTGTTCAATCAATTGTTAATCAAATCATTAATTAGTTTTATTACAATTAAATTATTATTAAAATTAATTAAAATCATTGATATTCTGGACATTCATTAATTGTAGGAAAGGGTTCAATAATAAGAGTCATCTTCTTTGGCATCGTTTAAGTAGTGGTTAAACGATTTAGTCTCAAAACAAATGAAATTTTATTTGCGATAAAAATTAATTAATATTAATATTTAAAACTAAAAACAGATCTTTGGTTTAACAGCAATTAAATTATGTCTTATTTATTAATATTTACAATCAATAGATTCAAATGCACTAAACATTTCATAAAAATGAGTAAAACTTTAGTCAAATGAATGAAACAAATAAATAATTGATATCTTAACAAATGAGACCCGATTTGAACAAAAGAGTCTAAGAATAGTTATCTCTAATCAATTCATTAATAAAACTAAAACTTTTCAAAAAATGATTCAAAAAAACAAAATATAAACTATTAATAGAAATAAGGAATGGATTTGTGAAACATTAAGAGAAAGAATAACTATTTCGCTGATAATAGATCCAGAAGTCGAGAGGCGGCCATTTCTAAGTCATAATTAGAAGAATTTAAGGCCTGTTCGCACTGGTATTTCGATGCGATCCCCAATTTCATGAGTTGAGATATTTGTAGCTCTTTGAGGGCCGCCACGGCATCCATATTATTCTTATAGAGGACTGAAATGCACTCTTCTTTGGAAGCGTTTCCGACTTTGCTCTGCAATCGGGCGACCAATGATTGGGGGAATTCTATATTTGTTGGAAGAGATGCGCCAGGAATTGAGTTATGACTGACTCCTAACCCATATATTGTTTCACGACTGGGGGCTGAAGGGGTCACTAAGAATGGCTTTACGTGAGCTGTGTTTGCGTTGTGTGTTAATTGAGGGGGAGGTCTATTCGGCAGAAAAACCGTTGCGAATGTGGTGTCCGATGAGTTTCCATTTGGATGAGTGGGAGTAAATCCAGAATTGTTTCTTCGAGTCGTTGCATACTTTGGCGGCGGTTGGATCAGTGGTATAGCATTTGGGACTGAATCTGATTTATTCTGATCATTTATTTCATTGGTTTTAATCGACTCAATGTTTGCATTTATTATTAGCTTTGATTCGAGTTCTGCTATAAATTCTTTACTTAATTTTGTTTCTGTTTTAGTATTTTTGGTCTCAATTTCATTAAACAAATGATTTTGTGAACTATTTTGATGACTAATGTTCTCCCAAATCGATGTCTTCGGTGATTCAGTCGAACGGAATTCATTGAGTTTCGGTTCTAACCAATCGAACGCCCGATTCATTCGTGAAGTCATCAATTGTTGACCGGAATTGTCGTATGAATTGAACTCATTGTCGGCATTCCAGACATACTTTTGGGTCGAAGGAAGTGAAGCGAAGGCCTGACTTTGAGATTCTTCATAACTGGAGGCGACTGCAGAGTAATAGCGGTCTTCAGGTTTGAACAACTGTTCAGTTGTAGACCCGTTCGATGAGTCATTGGGAGGGGAATAGTATTTCGAGTTTTGATCGTTTGGCTGTTGTGTAGACTCTATCGGAAGGTTACAATATGTCGGCTCTTCTGCGGTCTGTTCCGTCCAATCTATTTGAGTCATTGATCGGTGCGTTTCAGTCATTATCTGTTGAGCTGTCGAAAAATTGATGGATAATCCATCGCTTAAATCAATAAGAATTCCGTCGGTTTGGCGATGGGTCTGGTTTTTAGGCCATTCTTCGAGTGCTGTCTGTACTTCATTATAAGAGAGGGAACGGCGCAATGGGTTTGTCATTAATGTGGCGTCCCTTTCATTCTTGAGTTTATTATATCCGAATTGATTTATTTTCTTGGATTCAATTTGTTTGAAATCAGATAAATGAAGAGTTTCTGAAAATAGTTTAGAAAAGTATAAAACTTTTGGTAAGAATTTGAGTTTTAGACTCAAAAGACATACTTTTGTTACGATTCGGTAACTTAGTAAACGACGGGACATCGCTCTCGATTCCCAGAACGTCCGGCGGTTGCATCGGATTCTTCAGATACATGTCATCAATATATCCGGGATTACCCCACGACTCTCCGTGTCCTCCGTGTCCCGCGTGAATGAAGCTATTCCTGAGGGGTCTACTAATATCATTGGGTGCTATCGAAGAGGGACTTCCCGAAACACAACGCGGGAAATATCCGATTGAATAAGTCCTTTGGTTCTGACCCCTCCACCAATAGTTCTCAGCCCTTCCCTCAATCACTTGAATTTCATCACTAATTTCTATTTTCAAATAGAGGTCAGGCTTTTCAATGACCGCTTGAGTCGCGAGTTTCGGATGATTTTCAGGGTTTCCGTCAAATTTCTGAAGAGCTTTGACTTTATGAGGTCTGGCCTCACATAAGAAGTCTTTGAGGGCCACAAAAGTGGGTCTATCGCTAGGCTTAGGCGCCCAACACTGTAACAGAAGCTGATAGATCTCAAAGGGACAGGCATTCGGTTGTGATAGACGTTCGCCTTCTCTGTCAATCTTATGAAGAATCTGAGCGCCATTGAGCCCAACCCAAGGCTCGCCACCGAATGTAAACATTTCCCAAAGAGTCACTCCAAACATCCTTCAGAAAGACATACAATTAATATATTAATGGAAGGGATCACTAATAATGACAAACCAGGTATCGCTTGCGTGAGAAAATTCTCTCAATTTGAGTGATTCGGGTGCACACCACGGAAAGGGCACTTTCTTGTGCTCATCCATTATATAGCAGTCCTCATGCGATGGAATGGCTCTCATGAGACCGAAGTCTCCGATTTTGATCTTATCGTTTGCGGCCAATAAGACATTCCTTGCGGCCAAATCTCTGTGAATGAATCGCTTGGATTCCAAATAAGCCATTCCTTGAGATATTTGTATCGCATATTCAACGAGAGTTGCTATCGATGTGTGTCCGCACTCTTTCCGGAGTCTGTCTCTGAGAGCGCCAAAAGTGGCCAATTCGGTGACCATCATCATCGGTGACGACACAACTATTCCGAATAACTTAATGAGGTTCGGGTGATTCAACTGATGCATTGCATTCACTTCCTTCTCAAAGTCTTCTGCGGCTGAGGGTTGTGCCAACACTTCCTGTTTTAATACTTTTATCGCAACCTCTTTAGTGCGACCGTCGGGTAGAGTCCACTCCCCTCTCATCACAACCTTTTGAGGCAAATATTATCAATAAAATCAAATGATATGTTTTGAAGACTTACCCCAAATGATCCGTCACCTAATTTATTCAATTGTTTAATGTCTTTGCTGGCTATAAGACAGGTCAAGCTATTTGATGGCGTCATATAAGTCAATGAATTTCTTCGATGATTATTGTTTTGATGGCTTTGTTTTGATATAGTATTGGATGACGTCTTCGGGAGAAAAGAATTCAAAAAGTTTTTTCGTTTCCGTTCTTTGATTTTATTCTTAGCGGCGGCGATGAGTCTTCGGGCGGCCGGAGCGCTCATATTCACCTTTGGATCGGTTAGGTCTGGGACTAACACTTTGTCGAAGTGCTCTATTCTGGTGACACTTAAGCCACGAATCGTGTCATAAAACTCTTCCAATTGGACTTCTCTGAGCAGTTCCAGCAGAGGGTCTTCACAATTGATTCCCGAAGACATCGTTTGAATGTTTTACTCAAATACTGAGTTTTTAACACAAATTCAAAACCATTTCATTATTTAATTTTTATGTCAAAACATTTAAAAACATTTTAATGAATAAAACAAATGCAATGAAAGACAAGTTTTATATCAAATTAAAAATTGGTTTTAAAAAAAACTGATAAAAATTATTAATAAATATTATTATCACTAATTCGTAAGAAATCAATAATCAAAACAAAAAATCAATTTCCATATCATTTGATTGAAAAAGGATTTGATTTTGGGTTATAATTACAAACCGAGAGTTAAATGTCAAACAAAATATAAGTCTATTAAAGCAAACAATGAGAGGAAGTATTTATTTGTCAAACTTTAGGCTCTAATTAACGGATGATTTACTTTTAAAAAGCTTTCTCTCATTCATTGCATTCATTGCATAACATTTTGATTGAGTCCTGTTTTCATTCACTTCTCAAACCCATTGCTATTTAGTAGTAAAACATTCAAATACTGTGTAATAAATAACTTAGAGAGCAATGACTTGAGGCAAAGGTATTCATTGCTTGAGAGTCAGTCAAAGCATTACTATTGACATAAAGGGTCTAAAATTTTTCATACATTCGTAACAGACTTTTGTGAAGTTTTATTATACTATTAGTAAAAATAAATAAAATGCAAAAATAGTCTTAAAGTTGAGGCCAATAACGTCTACTTTTTGAATAAGATTTGGACATTTTATTAGAATAATTACAAGATAATTAGCCCTATCTAAATCATTGATGCAGTTAATCTTGAGTTAAATCCCGTGATTTACTTTTTTAATGTTTAGTTAATTATTATGTTTAGTATTAAAATGTTTGATATGTTTAATATTTTTATGACATTAAATATGAACCGAAAATATTTGGATTTGTTTACAGTTTGGTTACAAATCTCACGTTATGTCACTTTTAAAGACAAAAATAAATAAAACTTTTATTTAGTCTACAAATGGTTTGAAACTTAAAATAATACTTAAAACCAATCATTAATTTTGTTGTAATTCATAAACTATTCGTTCATTTTATTTATTTCATCGAAATATTTGTTATTTTAATTCATGAAAAGTGATATTTAATTGTCTTTTAATTTAATTTAATATAAAATTGATTTGTGATTAACGCCAAACAGATCTGAAGAGATGGCAGACAATCGACACAAACGTCTGTCACAGATATCACAGAAGAACTATTCAATGGATCGGTTCTCAGATTCCAAGTCGAACACGACTTCGAGCGCCGGACTCCTGACTACTAATTGTCACAATTATGCCGAACCTCAATATGAAAAGCGAGAACTAATGGCCAACAAAGAGTTGGAAGCGACCAGAGCTCGGGTCTCGCAAATGGAAAAAGTATTTCATTTATATCTTAAAAGTATTTTCAATGAATTTATGTTTTATTTATTTGTTAGACAATGAAGTTCTGGAACGACTGTTTGGCCAATTGGAGAGGTCTTCCATCTGACCCTTTCACTCAATTTAATCTAATTTTTTCTTAATTTACAGAAAAGTGGCGTAAAGTGAGAGACGAGCGAAACAAAGCTCGAGAAGAGTCTCGCAATTTGTCCAACAAATTGGAATCAATTACTAAAGAGTTGTCTGAAGTCAAGCGACAAAAGACTGATTTGGAGGAAGAGGTCAAACGTCTTGAGAAACAAATCAATGATTTAAACACTTTATGCAAAAGTAATACAAATAATGAGAGTATTAATAGTTTTAATCAAAATTTACAAATTTTTGAGAAAAAGCCATCGATTTGTGAATCCGACAAAAAATACTCAAATACTCTTTAAATCGTTTTATTGTTATTCATTTGAAATCTGTTTATATTCTGTAAATAATTGTTAATAACTATTAAAATGACATTCAATTCAATAATTATTTCAATTTATTGATTAATTCCATCCGTAAATGGATTTATAGAAAAGATTCTTAGAATAAAATTTAGCAAAGATTTGTTGAAAGCCTTGTGGGAATAGAGAGGGAGAGAGAGAGAGATGTAAGAGAAAGACTTATGTATTGAAAGTTTCAATTTGAAACTATCCTCGACTTTCCCTCACAATTGAATTTGATTTTATAATGAAAACAAATGAGAGTTCCGTTACATTAAATTTGACCCTTTAGTGGAGACTATTAATTGAATTACAGTTTTGAAAAACAATTCATTAAAACCCAAAAATGGTTTACTTTGAAGTTTTGACCAAGCCAATCCGAGAAACGATAAGTAAAACTACAGAATTTCTAACTAAATGACCATAAATGACCTCATTCTTTCTGATCTACCTTGATCAAATTAATCTGATCATTTAAAGAGTTGAGTTGAGATTGACTTGCTCATTGAAATGTCTCAAAAATTTAATAGATATTCGTTACTAAATGTATGGTAAGGTTGAGTCTCTTTAAACCCTTTTAAATACTTTTGAGTCGTTTTAATCATCAAAAAAAGCAATGAACTGATGAACGATAGCTCACATGTAATTGATTTCCTGATGATATGATCTTGCAGTCGATCAAAAAAACAATTAATTGACCATCAGCTGATAAACTTGGTCTATTTTAAAATTCTAATAAAATCATTTATTCTAAACTGAATATAATTTTATTTAAAAATTCTTAATTTTATAAAAAAAAATATTTTTTTATTAATGTTTTATAGAAATGAATTAATTTTAAGATAAAATAAAACAATTAAATGCTTCCGAAATGCCTCTGAAATGACTCCGAAAAATAGAGAGCGAGAGGTATGAGTCGCGCGACGGGAATCTGTAGACTATGTCTCGCGCTTTGAATCGAACTCTTCTTTGGTTTAAAATATTCTAAAATTTTTCGTTTGATTTAATGTCAAATCTTTAGTGCCTTTTATTAAAGTTCTTGTATTCAGTGATTAACCATTAATTATCTCAATTGAAAGCAATGTTTGATAACAACATAACTACTTTGACTATAGATATAATACATTTGAGTGATTTACCGGA
This sequence comes from Tectocepheus velatus, assembly GCA_034700625.1. Taxonomy (NCBI): domain Eukaryota; kingdom Metazoa; phylum Arthropoda; class Arachnida; order Sarcoptiformes; family Tectocepheidae; genus Tectocepheus; species Tectocepheus velatus. Next base: position 61,331 of record JAQIXV010000090.1, read on the forward strand.
AAAGCTGTTTGAGATCGCGTCAGATATCGATCCAAACGATAGCAACAAAAATAAGTGGAGAAAAGAAGTCGGAAAACGGATTCAGAGTATTCTTCGACGGATTACTAATATCTCTGCCGTCGGTCTCGAGTTAATAGCTTTGGGACATAACTCCGAAAAGAATTATTATGAAGACGAAGGGGTCTGTAGTTTCACCGGACAGTTGGCTATAGAAAAGTCAACTCATTTGTCGATTAAGAGAATTATTGGAAACATTTGTTCCGAAAACTCTCTGAAGAATACGTGGTTTGCCTTCAGTGACGACATTTACAAATGGCTCTCAAAGACTGAGAGAACCAATTCAGAGACATATCACTTGAATTCATTCAAATTCGGAACTCTTATAGATTTGACTCAATTTATCAAACATTACGACAGTTGTGATCGCAATTACTTCAATAGTAAAGTCCATATCGCAAAAGACGACTCGACCGCAGAGTTCCAGTACTTCAGAAAGTGTTTGATTCTTAAGTTTCGTTTGACAAGTGGTGGCAAAAACAAGAAGTCTTTCGTTAATCTTCGCTATAAGTTTGAGTTCGACTTCTCTTCGTTTGAGTCAATCGTTGTCTTCACAGAAATGGATTCAATTAAACTTCACATTAATCTGAATCACCCGCCGATCCTCTATATGGTAGAGAAGGACAACAGGCCCTACGAATCGCCTAATAAGAGGAATAAATACCCCCGACAGTCGACTTACGAACAGAACCAGAGCTACATTGGCGTACATACCGATGAAATTCACGGAAAACTCGATTATATTCGAGAAAACGAGTTCTACGGACTGTCCGCTGAAACTATCGGAAAGAGTAATGTTGTGGTCATTGAAATGCCAAACATTAAGAACGAGAACAACAAAAACAGACACATTTCGGACCCATTTTCAGCCATTCATCTGATCAAACGTTTCGCTCAAATACCGGTCTATTTTGCGCCCATTTCTGAACACAATTGCGTTAATAACCGAGAAATGGATTATCTGTTGGACACAAATAACATTAGTCTTCCGTTTTCTGTGAGATATTCATATCTCTCGATATTCTCTCAAACATTTCAGGCATCGGATGAGTTGTTCTTCAAATTCGAAACAATCAGTTTCATGGAAAAAGTCGAACTCTTCGCTCAGAACAACCCGAAGGCCACCGAAGAAGCCTTGTTTCAGATCTCGTCCATAATTGACAGCAAATCTATATTTCGTATATCTATTGCTTTGGAAAAGATTTTCTTTCCTCTGAAGAGAAAAAATGAGAGAATCTGTGAAAAAGTCGATATGAAGTCATTTAACGCCGAAATACAAGACATCCGTCGCTGTATTCTAACGCCAACTCGTCTTCTATTACTTCCACCGCAACCGATACTAAAGAGTCGTTTCATTGTTAACTCAGAAGCGGACTATACTTTAAGGCTAACCATTCGTGAAGACAACTTACAGGGACTCAGTTTTACAGTTCAGAGGTCTGGCTCTCGACTCAATCAAATCAATTTTGTTAAGAAAATAGTGAAGAATAAGCTCTTGAATGGCATTCCAATCGGCGAACGAGTGTTTGAGTTTTTGGGGAGTTCTTCGTCTCAGTTGAGGGACAGCGGAATGATTTTGTACGCGAAGGACAGCTGCAGTCGAACCGCACAATCGATTAGAGATTCTGTCGGAGATATGAGTAAAATACGAAGAAATGTCCCGAAATATGTGGCCCGACTCGGACTCGTCTTCTCTCAGGCCATGACTCACATCAATATAAGCGAAGAAACAGCAATAGATGTCTTCCCCGACATTGAGGGCACTTTCAAACGTGACTTCAGAAACCCTGAGTTACCAACAAAAGAGCGATACGTCTTCTCCGACGGCATTGGAATGGTTTCGGATATGATTGCGGAGAAAGTCTACCGACAGTTACCCAACGAATGCATACACCGGCCCTCAGCCATGCAAATAAGATTTGGCGGATGTAAAGGTATGCTTGTCGTCAACCCTAAACTCAAGGGACAGCACATCATATTCAGAGAAAGTATGAAAAAATACGAATCAAATGACAGATCTTTGGGAATATTGAAGCTGTCGGCCCCCCGTCCAGTATATCTGAATCGACCACTCATTTCAATATTAGAACAGTTAGGAGTCGAGCCCCGAGTCTTTCTGGGAATGCTTATGGATAACCTCAAAAGTTTGGCCAATTCTCTGGTGTGTGAGTGCTCTGCACTGACTCTCTTCCAAAACGCCAGTTCTCTATGCATTCCATACGAGCGGTTGTTTGCGTCCGGAATACCATTCCTGAGTGAACCCATTTTTAGACAAATAGTCGATTGTCTGATCCCTCATCGAATCAAAGAACTGAAATCAAAGGCCAGAATAAAAGTACCGATGAATAGGGGAAGGATTGCTTTCGGAGTTCTCGATGAAACCGGTTCTCTAGAGTACGGACAGGTGTTCGCAAAGCTGTCAAAAGTCAATAAAGACGGCAACTCTAGTAATGAGTACTTCATTTTAGAGGGAGAAGTGATGGTAACAAAGTTCCCGTGTCTTCATCCGGGAGATGTCCGAAAACTCAGAGCAGTCAACATTCCAGCGCTCAGTCATATAAAAGATTGCTTAGTATTCCCGGCGAAGGGTTCGCGACCGCATTCAGACGAAATGGCCGGAAGTGATTTGGATGGCGACGAATACGCCCTCTTCTGGAACTGTGATCTCATCTTCAATGCGGATAATATCCCTCCAATGCATTTCCCGACCGGAAAGACACAAGAACTGAATCACGACTCACAGGTCGAAGACATTCTAGACTTTTATTGCGATTATATTCTGAGCAATAATGTGGGACTCCTTGCAAACGCTCATTTAGCGAACGCAGACTTTGTCGAAGACGGCATTTTCAACCAAATCTGTATGTCTTTGGCCAACAAATACTCTGTCGCTCTCGACTTCGTTAAGACCGGAATCGTTGAACCAATCGATTCGTAAGACTTTTATTTGATTTAATTTTTAAGAATTTCATTAAATCTCTGATTTATAGTAAAGAAAAGCCTAAACTATATCCGGATTTTATGGAAAAGTTCTCCGAAAAGAGGACTTATTTGTCTAAAAAAGTTTTGGGACAGTTATACAGACAGTGCTGTACTTTCGAAATGGGAATTCAATCTAAGATTGAACTCGAAATCAATGCTCAGCCAAACTCTAAGTTTGATATCAAAGGTTTGCTAATGTCTTGACTCAAAAATTGTTACAAAACTAATAATTTTAACGATTGATAGGTTGGCAGAGATATGAGGACTGGGCTACCGATGCCTTTGTTTTATATACAGAGAAAATACAATATTTATTAAACAGATTTGGTCTGACATCAGAGGCAGTGCTATTGAGCGGTGCCTTCACTAAAACTAATCGTTATGTGACGGGACGGACAGAAATGAATGATATCCACGAATTGCTGGAATCATTGGTCGGAAAAGTCTTCACTGAATTCAACCAAAAATTCAAAGCCGAGTGCGAGTACTGCAGTCCTGAAGAGAGGGCTCAGAGGGCGAGTTCGTGGTACATGGTCACTTACAAACTCAACGAAGATATGCCTCAAACCTTCTTTGGCTTTCCGTTTACAATAACCGACGAGTTGTGCAAAATAGTGGAAAAGCCGATCAAAGACACCAATGGAATCGAAACTCACGATTGCGTCCGAAACTCGGCTGAAGTTCTCGACCAGTATTTAGAGAGAGAGGGCATACATAAGGACCCATTAGTTGATAGAAGCGTCGGTTTACTCGAGACTCGAATCAAAATAATGGATTCGAGATTCAGATCCGCCGAAAATCTGATCAAAAAATGGTTGGAAAGACAGGAATACCTATTCTTCAGACGTAAACACTCATCGAAGTCATCTCAAGTCGGCGGAGATTTCAGTGACTCTCATATGGAAATGGATAACAGACTCAGACAACGACTCAATGATATGAGAAATAGAGTTATGACTGAAGCCAAAGACTTGGAGAACCTGACGAAAGGTCTTCGAACGACCGGTAATATTGTTATGAGTTTTATGAAGGATTTGGTCAACGAATGGCTTTCTTTGGATTCGTTTCTCCAAAATAACAGCATTTTTGATACGCCTTTAATTAAGTTCGGGTTTTCAGCCCTTCTGGCGCTCAACCACTTCTTCAGAACCCGACAAATATCGCACATAATTGAAGTGAAGACTAATTTTGAGGCCGCAATACAGGCGCCCATCGAAACGGACACCTTCTGCTTCACTCTTCCCGACGACCAGAAGTGCCGTCCATTTGTCGATTATATACTGAAAAACACAAAACTTTTCTGTAAAAAACTGCAGGAAATCAGTGGAGTTATTGACGTAAATCTTCAGCCGTACGACACCTCAAACTCGAGGTTCAGACAAACCTATTCTTTGAGCGCTTCCGGAACTGTTTGGTCGCTACAAACACTGAAGAACCTCATCTCTCATCCGGGCTTCTTCTTAGACAGTCCTGACCACAATTGGTTAGAAGATAATAGATATTGACATCAATTGCAAGAATATATTTATTTAAATGAATTTATATTTCTATTATTCAATGATTTTTTGTTTATTTTTCATTAAAAATTGATTCGAAATAACATTTAATTCTTTTTGTATAAAATGACAAATAGTTTTGAAAACAATTTTTATGAATTCTATGGAATTATTTAGAAATAAGACTTATTCTGTCCATTAAAATGAGTAACCGAGTGGTCAGTCATTTAGAATCAAATTGATTGCGAGCTCTTCGTTACCGCTCGTTGACTGTAGGACTCGTAGTGCTATATGTCTGTCCACTTGTGTGACCTCTTGAATAAGTTGAACTTTTTTGGGGTCGTATTCAACTTCAGCCGATTTTTGTTGGACAACAGAATTCTGTGCCTTTCCTTCCTTTTCGGTATCAATTTTTCGCTTCGACGCAGTATTTCGCACTTCATCTTCGAATGGATCCAATGATTTGATGGATGACGTCTGCAATGTATTGCTTGGATTGGATCTGTTTTGATGATTGTTCGACACTAATCCAAAAGTAAATTGTGGGCCGACATTAGCCGATGCTCTGGATATAGCGACTGATGGCCGGGAATTGGTGTTCGTCTCACTTAACAGTGAATGACTTTTTTCGATAATTTCGTGATAGGAATGGGATTCTGTGGCGCAGATCTTAATCTCTTTCGAGGATTGTGCGCCATAGAGGAGAATCACTTCAAAGCCTCTCCTCTTTGCGGATCTAATCGCTGGCGCAAAGTCTATATCACCAGTGATTACAAAGAGAAGACACTTCTGTTTATTGAAGTGATGGTCGATATACTTCTGAATACATTCAATAAGTTTTGAGTCTGCGTTCACTTTGTAAGACATTTGTCCGGACTGGAGAACCCGTCCCCGACCTTCGCCTCCATTCAGGTTTTTTATGGGATTTACGTGAAGTATATCTACTCCGGATCTGTTGAGAGCCTCTACTTGTCTGACATCCAGTTTTTGAGTATCACAGGAGCAGACGACAGTACACGGCTCTGACTTCTGCCCGACTTTACTCTCGTATTGAATGGCAATAAATTGTTTTATGCTTTGGATTATATTTGACGCCCTCTCTGTCGGAGGTAACGGACAGTTCTCGATGTCCCAGAATATGCCATAAGACTGACACCCAATCGGTTCACTCATTATTGGTTCAAATGAGTATCTAATTAGAAAATGAGCAATAAATGAAGAGTAAATGAGCAAGCTAATTATTTACAATTTCAATTATTCATTTTTATAGTCATCTTAGATTATATTAATGGAAGAGTTAATCAATTTTCAAAATAAATAAATGTCTATCGATTTACTATCAGTCAGACCACTACTCGACAAATAGCTTTCCATTAAATAATTTTCGATTAAATGATTAAAATCTGAAAACATTGGATAAAAAGGTTTAAAAGGACTTCGATCTGAAAAATTCAATGACATTGAAATTTAAGTCTAATAGTGAAATGTCATGACTCGGGAAAGTTATAAACAGCTGACAGTCAGACACACAATATATGATTCATAAATAAAATGATTAATAAACAAAAATATTGAATAAAATTACCACAAATTAAAAACTGATGAATAAATCAAATGTTTGAGTCGTTTATTGAATACATTCAATGCTATTATAATATCAATGGTTTTAATGAAATCTTGTTTACAATGTTTTAAAATAACGCAATACTATGAAAGACATGCGCTTTGAATGCCATTGAAAACCTGATTTTTGTTTTAATTTTTTCATATTTTGATTGAATACTATTCAATACTTTTCATTAATATTTTTTGTTGTAATCATTAATCAATTTAAATGTCAATCAATTTGTGGGAGTTTTTCATATAGTCTTACAATAAATAAATTAATTTCCACACAATTTGGGCTCAAATAGTAGTTAAAGATTTGAATTACAAAAAGTGAGTCAAAACATAATTTGATTGTATTTATTGTTATCAAAAATAAATACATTTAACGTAAAAGTTGTGTAAATATTAATTATTTGATTAAATTTTATAATAGGATTACGTTTCCAACCAATGAATGACAGGAAAGGGCTCTCAAGTCGTCACCAATTGATAGCATTGTTGAGATAACACCGAATAATGTCCTCTTTTTGTGGGTTTTTTAACTTTAAAATCAAAGATAATATTTTAGTCAATGATTGTAACGAAAAATTTATTATTTCTGACAAACCATTAGTCAGTCCCGTCGGGGGTACTCTCAGTTCCTCTTCTTCTACGGCATCGCTATTCCCATCTGAGAACCGGCTCAACAACAATGAAAGGACTCCTATTTTAAGACATGTCAGGTCTGTCCCATCATTAGAGCCTAACTTTTGACACCTGTTTCTCACATTATATTTATTACATTAAAGACTATTCCGTAATCTGAGCGGCACTTCGAGTCCGGAGTCATCGAGTCCTCAGAGGCAATCAAATGTCAAGAATTTGACCACTTTTTCGGGTGTTTTTACACCCGTTTGTCTCTCGATGTTTAGTGCGATTCTATTCCTACGAATCGGTAATTGTTTTCATTTAAATGAATTTTAATTCAATAGATTTGTATTGAAATCGACAAAAGGTTTTATTGTCGGAAATTCTGGTGTTTTCACCGCTTTATTGGAATTGGTTTTGGCGTATAGTATACTAGTCTTCACTGTTCTGTCCATTTGTGCCATCAGTACAAATGGGGCCATAGAAGGAGGCGGTGCTTATTGTAAGTGATATATGTTTTTATTTTCTTTGGAAATAATTTGTTTCTTAAGTTATGATAAGTCGAGCGCTCGGACCAGAATTCGGTGGAAGTATAGGAACTCTATTCTTCGTCGCAAACATCTTCTCGAGTGCTCTTTACATCACTGGTTGTGTCGAAGGAATAATCAATAATTTCGGTCCTTCGGGAGGAATAGCAGCTATTCTTCCGGACAGTCGATGGCATTCAATACTTTACGGATCAGTTCTAAACCTAATGAATGCTTTGGTTTGTTTGATCGGCGCTTCTGTTTTCGCGAAGACAACAGTCATTATATTCGTTACGGTTATGATCAGCACTCTATCAGTGATGACAAGTCTTCTCTTCCAAAGCCCACAATCATTGAAAATACCGGAAGAGAACACTTGGTTTCGACAACATTTCAATACCACTGAACTCGAGTTCACGAGTTTTAGTTGGACTACATTTAAAGACAATATGAATCGTATGTATTATGACTTATACCGGTTTTCAATTAAAACTAATTTTTAAATCTTTAGCCGAATTTGGTGTCGACTACACCACAAAGGATTTCACGACTTTTCCCATTGTTTTTGGCGTTTTATTCAGTGGTGTCACCGGTATTATGGCGGGCGCTAATATGTCGGGTGAACTCAAAGGTATGTCTCAAATATTTTGTTGAACTTAGTGTAAGAAATGTCTGAATCAGATGCAGGAAAATCCATTCCTCGCGGAACTCTGGGGGCCGTCTCTTTCACATTCATATGTTATGTATTGCTGGTTATGTTAACAGCAGCGACCTGTCCTAGGTTAGATCAAACATTTTTATATTAAATCATTCATTTGAAACATTTAATATATTTCAGAGTTCTATTGCAAAACAATTATCTTTTTATGCAATACATAAACTTTTGGCCACCATTTGTGGCGATCGGCATATTTGCGGCCACCCTTTCGGCTGCTTTGAGTAATTTAATCGGCGCCTCACGAGTTCTCGAAGCCGTTGCAAAAGACAATCTGTTTGGTGTCCTCTTGAAGCCAATTACCCGATACTCCCGTTCGGGTAATCCAATCGCTGCTGTAGTGGTCACGTGGTTTACAGTGCAGTGCATTATTCTGATAAACAAATTGAACTTGATCGCTCAAATCACATCAGTATTCTTTTTGTTGTCATACTTTGCAATAAACTTAGCTTGCTTGTCTTTGACTCTCACCTCTGCGCCAAACTTCAGGCCATCGTTTAAATATTTTTCGGGAAAGACTACATCAATAGGAATGATGGGATGTATTGTAATGATGTTCGTTATTAACCCACTTTACGCCGCAATCACTGTAATCATGTGTTTGCTTCTCGTAATCGCTCTTCACATCCGTTCCCCACCCGTCCGCTGGGGGTCTATCAGTCAGGCATTGATTTTCCATCAGGTATTGCAGTGACGACTGTTTTTCTCTTTTATTAATTTCAATCTATTATTAGGTCCGAAAATATTTGCTTTTGTTGGACAGTCGTAAAGATCACGTCAAGTACTGGAGGCCTCAGTTTCTGCTTTTAGTATCTAATCCGAGATCTTGTATACCACTAATTACTTTCGTGAATGACCTCAAGAAGAGTGGTCTCTATATTTTGGGTCACGTGAAGGTCGGCACTCTCGACCAGTTTGAAACCGATCCGGTTCTCGAGGAATACCCCCTTTGGCTCAAACTTCTGGACAAACTAAAAGTGAAGGCTTTCGTTGAAGTGACTCTGGCTTCCAATGTGAGGGAAGGTATGCACCAATTGGCCAGAATTGCGGGGTTGGGAGCCATGAAACCCAACACATTATTCTATGGTTTCTATGACGAAGAAATACCAAACGATTTCTTTGAGAATAACATCGTTTACGACAACTTAAAAGACCTTCAATTGAGAGGAAAACTATTTCTGTCGCTCAGAGAAGACAATCAAAGAGACTTTACTCAAGAAGAATACGTTCACATGATTTACGATTCGGTCTTCAGGCTTGAGAAGAATGTCTGTATTGCGCGACACTTCCATCACTTCGATAAGGTATTGATCCGTAAATGGTTGAGTCATTTGTTCAAATATTTTGAATTATTGTAGGCCTCAGTGACGGCGACGACAAACTCTTCATATATCGACGTCTGGCCCCTAAACTTCTTTAGCCCCAAGTCTTCGATAACAGTTATCGACAATTGTTGGCTATTTCTGATGCAATTGGCGTGTGTTCTGCATATGGTTCCCGGATGGAAGACATCCACTAAAGTCAGAGTTTTTATGTGTGTCGACACTAAAATCAAAGACGTGGCGATTCTCAGAAGACAATGGGATCAGATTCTTCAGATGTTGAGAATTGAGGCCTTCATTCAAGTAGTCATTTGGGATCACATAACGTCTCCTTTGGATCAATCTTTGCAGTCGAGTATGACTGACATAACGGTTGATATCGCGTCCCCCGACTCTGACTACAGCAATGGACCAACCCTTGCGATCGGCGATAGTCCACAAAGATTTGTTTTGACCGACGATTACCTCCAAAACGTAAACGTTATGATTCAAGAGCACAGTTACAACACATCAGTTCTGTTCATGTATTTACCGCCCCCTCCACACAATCCCAACGATTATCTCCAATATCTGAGGCGTTTGGATATACTGACGAAGAATTTGCCGCCGACTCTATTAGTCCACGGCATAAATCCCGTCACTTCTACCACTCTTTAGATAACAATTCCATTAATGAGAATATATTTTGTATTAAATTTTCGAAAGTTTTTTAAACGAATTTATTTTATTTATAAAATATTTTATATAAATTAAAATTAAATATATTGAATGCTATGGAATGAGAGTCCCTTTAAATCACCAATTAAATTGGCAGTAATGAGGACCTGACCCTTAACTTGCAATAATGTCTTAGACCCGGGTGAATAAACGCTGCAATAATTTCTTTATATATTTGGTGAAAAAAGATTAACATTTTATTAACAATAATTCTGATTGAAATCAATTATGTGATTACTTTTACAAATATTTTATTGATTAATATAACCAAATAATTGTTAACCAAAATATTGAAACCCTTCCCCTCCCTGTCCGAAGCATATCCAAAGCCTTAATGAAATTCGCAAAATATGTATCACTCGATAACCTTCTGATGAGCCCTTTATTTATATCCCGACCCCATTGGAGGCGAATAATCAATGTTTCAAAACTTTTATTACATATTTTCATATTTTATACTCGATTTCTATCAAAAAATTTGTAATTTCTAGTCATCGAAAGTATTATATCGTAAATCAATTAAACATTTCTTACACTCATTTTTGGTCTAAATTTGAATAAAAGCGTATTTTCGGCGATTATTCGGGTAATGAATCGATGTTTGAGTGCATTCGTCGTATGATATAATAGATTTTTGGGATTAATTGTTTGTTTTGTTCATTTGCCAGAATATTTGCCAGAATTCAGAATATTTTTCTGTTATTTTTCAAAAATCAAAATTAGAGTTTCGGCTGTTTTTCAGCGCAAACTCATGTTTGGGACAAATCTAAGGCTTAGATTCTAAGCGAAACCTAATTTTCAAATTTAAATGCTTTCGAAATATTTTTATAACTCTTTCGAACCCATCGTTTGATTCAATAAATATTTTTTTTGTCAGACATTAAAAGAATAAATAAATTGAAAATTTTTTTTAACAAAAAACTTCACAAATCAGAGTCAAAGCGATCGACTTCTTTGAGAAACCACTTATTGTCAGAAGAGTTTGGGAACAGTTTTTGTACGCAATTCTATAATAGGATTAGATTTGAGCCAAAACTTAAATATAGTTTTATTGCAAAAGAGTTTGAGTTTTCTCTAATGAAATGTTTGAAATGTTTTGAAGAATATTCTGAGTAGTGTTGGAGATGTGCTCTCGTCTTCATCTACGGGTTGTGCCATATTTACGGTCGAATTCTTAAAATAAACATTTGATCAGAATTTGAAGGCATTGAAGGAAACGGCGCAGAAATCTCTGCGTTTTTTGCAGATAATTAAGACTGAACTGCAAATACATATTCAATACGACTGTAGTGGATGTGTACCCGAGTAGTGTCTGATCAACACAATTATTTTATGACACAATTTTAAAGGAATTACTTCTAAAAATAAGACAATGTTTTCCTTTGAAAGAGACTTTTACTCCTAAAGGCTTTTCCATCGAACCTCTTATCGATTGTTTCAATCTCTGATTTGCACAGAATTTCCGAACAGATTCTTGACTTTTGTGATGAGTTACAGACGAGAATCACCTTGCATGAAGTACTATGAAAAGGCCAAAGGAGACCAACAGATAAGGAAGAGTCTGTCCGCCACTCGAGTAAGTGATCCTCATTTTTGTCTTTAATTTGTTGGCATTAAAGATATTGAACACATATTCGATCAAATGTCTGACAGTTTCCCCCAATCCGTCGCACAAGTGACCCCTCCAGTGATGATTCAGACGACTTTCATCAGTTAGACATCGGAGAGGATCAGTCGTCATCTATTTCTAGAAGCAGTTCCGAGTCCTGTCATTCTTTAGGATCTAATCGATACCAATGTAAGTCATTTATCAATCAATTAAGACCTATGCTGTCGGACCCTTTCAAACGATAATTAAGTAATTAATCAATAGTTGAGACGAAAAAATAAATTGAAAATTAATTTTTTGGAAATTAATCAGAATTTTTGATAAAATAAACTTTTATTTTGCTGTCATTAATCAATTCAATAAAACTCATGACTTATCATGAGTTCTGATTTCACGATTCGATCGATAGTTGACTTTAATGGCAATAAATCAGAAAATTATTGTATTTTTCTATTGGAGTAAAGGATTAAAAACATCTTTTAATAAATTTTCTTATCTCTTGATTGACTTGTTTTCTTATTTTTAATGAGTATTTTTTTTCAATTACTAATTAAACTCTCGTAAATACCTCTGAAAACATTTGACACACTTTTGTAGTAAATTATATATAAATTTTAATCTGTTTTCCATTAAAAACTGATATAATACTTAAATCTTAACCATTAAATCATTTGAAGAGATCCCTAATTATATACTCCAAAACATTTTAATTTGATTAACGATAACAGTAAGAAAATTGGAGGAAATGCGGTCATCTAGATCATCTCTCAACAAAATGCAGATTTTTGACGACGACTTTCTCCACAAAAATGAATCATTAGATGACTTCAGATCCCGACTGAGGATCAGGAGGAGTAACAAAGCCAGAGATGAGGAGTGGAATAACTATCAGGAGAATGAAGGCGACAGAAGTGACTTCTCATACGACAGCACAACCAAAGAAGCGCACGAAGAGATTCTTAGGAACGCCGAGTCCTTAAGACTAGAACAGGTCAGACATCTGACATATACCCAAAGCTTTTTGGTTAATCACTTGCTTTCAATCATAGATTCCAATCAAATGATTGACATATTTTAAGACAAATTCATTCCGAGCTATAATTTAATCTTAACTTTAAAAAGAGATTTAAAGCGTTTATTAATAAATTGTGACAAAAATTGTTTTGAAATTAAATTAAATTATAGTTATTTTATGGGCCATCGCTCTAAAAGGATGACATCTCTGCTTAAGATTATATTTAGATGATTGACATTTAAGTGATGACTCCTTTTCTGTTTAGACTTTACTTAAAATTGATTTAAGAGATAAACAAAAAAGTTTTTATTTTTTTTTTTATAAAAATTACATTTAATTAATCTAATCATTAATTGATCGAAAGGCAGAGAATTTCAATACGAGTTCAAAAAAGCCGATCCGAACGTATAAACCATTGACTCGCGGAACAAAAGTTGAAAAAAGGATCGATTTCTCTGATAAACACCAAAATAAGTAAATATTTTGATGGATCTGATAGGAGACAAAAAATGTCATTTTATTTGCTTTCATTTGAAACAGAGTCGAGGATATCGACAAAATTCTTGATTCAAATGATAGTTTGCAAACTAAAGAAGAAACTCTTCAGCGGTTGTGCGCCAGAAGACAGGAAGAGATCAGATTAGCGACTCTAACCAAAAGGACTTCCTTGGATTACGCAGAAGACGGTGCGATGCATGGCTTGCAGAGGAGCTCAACCGACTATTTCGGTCAAGTGTCAGATGAGAGCCCACAGCAATCTCTCAGTTGTAGAGCAAAGAAAATCTTTTCGAGTCCGAGACTGAAGCACAAGACACAGTCCCAAATGTTGAGGGCCGCCTCATCTATTCCTTCCCGTGAGCTTACAATCAGTTATTCACATATTTTTAGTTCAGAGGAAATGAGATTTGATTTCCAGGAAATATATATTTTTTAACATTTTATTAATAATTCCCATATTTTTTGTTTGAATATTTTTAGTGATATTTCCACTGAAGAGCAGCAAAAATAAAAGTCTCAATACTATAGATATGTTGGACTCTTCCAACAGCAACACTCCCGAGTTTGGCGGCTCTAAGAAGAGTTCAATAGACGACGGGCTTATGTGTACTACACCTAAAACTAGAAGAAGTCCGTTGAGATTCTTAGGAAACTTTGTCGACGATAAGATTCTTAGGGGTCGGTGGGGCTCAACAAAGAGAGCCAAGTCTTCCGTCGAATTGGGACGACTCACGTGGGAAATACCCGACGACTTAACTGATAGTAATACAGGAAAACAAAAGCTTAACAGAAGAAAGAGTTCCAACAATAAGGAAGACAACGAACAGAATAACAAACAAGAAATGCAAACAATTCATAAAACAGCTATCAATGAAAAGGTGGACAACATTAACAACACAAACAATACGACGACCACAACAGTTACAGTATCTCCAAAAGCGATAACACCATCTATTTTGAAGCGAAAGCCACGATCTCTGAGTACTTGTGTTAGTGATAGAGTTCGCAATCGGATACCAAGCGCTACATCAGATAGACTCTCATTATCGAGTTCTTCGGCCATCGGGTCAGATGACGCCACAGATATATTTCTACCGCAACACACATTGAGGACAGAAATATCTGCCGACGCCTTAGCGGAGATTGAGGTAATCCTATCATCTTTTCCCATAAAAGATTGCATTCATTTAATTGTTTTGTTATTAAAAAATTTCTATTCAGGCGTTTGAGAGGTTGGCTCAAAGTCTACTCAATGAAAGTCCATCTGATAAATGATGTCTTCGATGTGGGGATAAACTAATGGATCTATTTTATCACAAAACATGTTTTCTAGTCATCAATCATATCGTTTCCATAATAATCATTGTCTGTAATGAAATTCTTATCATAAGTACAATAATTGTCTTTAAATGAGTGGCAGAATAGAGCAGAAGATGTTTATTCTGTTATTAATTATCTCTAATTATGTGAAATTAAACCAAAAAACAATTAATTGTAAAATTTGTCAATTTTTTTGTTGCATTAATTTTTTGATTAAGACTTTAAGACAACTATTTTCTGCCTTAACTTTTTGGACGTTCAGAAGATTGTCCGAACATTTGTTTGCATACCAAATGACAAATCATTTATAACTCTTTTTTAAGAGAAAAATTAATTATATTTTTTCTACAAATTTTGCTTCAATTAAAATTTTTTTACACGAATTTAAAGTTAATTTACGACAAATCCCTCCAAAACTTTTGAAGATTTCAAAGATTTTTATCGTTATATATGTTTATGAAAAACCAAAGAAAAACTAATTATAAATATTCTAAAAATACTTCTAATGTTTTATATATTATGATAGTTATCAAAAAATAAGTTATAATTTGTTTTATTCTGTGATTTCTGTCCAATTGTATATTAATCTGAAATCTATCTGAAAATCATTGTTATTATTATTCTATTGTTTATTCTATTCGTTATATAAATTCCTATTTAAGGTACAAATAATTGTTTTCACACAATATATACAAATTCAAAGAATGAATAATAAAATTATTAAATATATTTGAGTTTTACGTCAAACTCAAATGTACTAGTCAGTCTATGATTGCTATGCCACACAATTATATAAATATTTCCAAATATTTATGAAACAGAGTAGGTCTGTGCTGATGGAGCACCGGTGCCGACAGAATGAGTCAATCTATTTAATGAAAATCAATTTGAAAGCATCTGCAAAATGTTTGCTGTTTTTCATGAAAAAAAAACAAAAAACCAATTTCCGTGGGATCTCTCTCTCTCTCTCTCTCTCTCTCTCTCTCTCAAATCAAAAAGAGATTCATTGAACCAAAAATTTTGGATACCTTTGTTATGTATTTTATGTGAGTCATACACTCCTATCCTTTAGCAAAAATTGAGGAGTTATTCAAAATCAATTGAAATGTTACAGTTTTATAGCTCCTTGGTCGTATCACACCACACACATACTCTCTCTCTCTCTCTCTCTCTCTCTCTCTCTCTCTCTCTCTCCCCAACTTTTTTTCGGTAATAAATTAATAGATTAGTAATGAATTAAATTTTCAAACATTTTTATGGAATATATTTGATTAAAATTTATTGTTTGAAGTGAAGCGAAAACTAAATTAGTTGTCTATAAGCCTACGTATTGAGCCATCGAGTGGTCGCCTCATATGCGGCCACTTCTCTGAAGAACAGCTGGATTTTATGGTAGGGTTCGCCTCAATATATATATATTGTAGAAAAAGGCAATCCATGACTTTTGCTCATTATTTAGGTTTGAATAACTCGAATAATAAATTAGAAATTTGTTGTTTACTTAAATTTTTTCTTACGACTGACGAAAGTATTTCTTTGGAGTTTAGTCTCTGAACCCTATTTACGTTTCGCAACCATTTATTGTGCAGTAATTTGTCTCTAAACGAGCAGAAACTTAAATGTTGTTCATTTCCAAAAACTAAATAAAGCGAATAAATCTGTTATTAGAGAAGTGAATGCAAAACATTGAAGGAAATGATTGCATGAGATTTCACATCATATCTCATATGTAACAGAAAATGCCCTCAAATTTATTGCTCTCTTATTATGAGCTGAACTCAAGATTTTGCGGACTTTGAGAATAACTGTTCCCTTTGATAATGGATTGAAAGTCTACACGATTTTAAGCCACTTTTTCGTGTTTATCAAATTCTGTATATCTCTTATACCAAACATAATCTCAAGTTATTCTTTGTTTACAGAAATGTAGATAAGTCTGGGATTCTGTTCCCAATCTAACAAAAGAACACTTAATTTACTAATATTTTATTTAATGCTTAAAATTCTTATTTTTATTTCCCTTTTATCTAATGTTTACAACAATTGCAACAAAAGTTTATAATTAATGAATAAAATATTCATTTGTCTGGCAATTGGTTAGCGTTTCTGAAGCCAAGCAAACAATAAATCGTTTGAACTAATTGTCGATCAGATGGACCAATAAAGTTGTGAAAACATCTGCTCCTAACTGTATATTGAGGTATCGAAGTACAGACTAATCATCAGTCAGTCACGGCTTCCAAAGCTGAGTAAAGTATACACAAAAACTAAGCCATTAAAGGACTGGTCAACAAAAGTTTTATAGTGCGAAAAGTTCTTTCATCCGACCGATTGGTCTTTAGCCAAAACACCCGCTCTTTTGATAGTCAAATAACCAAATGTTCTCTCAACTCATAACTTGTAAATCAAAAATGAGATTAAGTTTTAGTCAGACATCAGAAATAAATTTCCAACAATTTTTTTATTTCACATCAGATTTAAATCTAAAATCTAAAGAAAAAAGTCTAAAAATTTAATCTTCAAATCAATTACAATAAATATTTTTATGTTTAATCCTTGTTTTAAATCAAATAAATTATGACTCACTTTCAGTCTGAAAGGTATTAATTCAAAAAAATATGATTTTAATATTCAAAAGAAATGCACTCTTTTTGCTTATAATTTATTACTTTAAAACATTGGTTTTCTTACTCTAAATGGTATATAAAAGTTGTTTTTTAAATAAAAATAGTGTTAAACAAGAAAATAACAGACAGACTACTGTTTTAATGGAATATACACTGAAAATATCGATAATCAAAACTTGTGCTCAACTTTTGGTTTGTTTTTGTTGGTTTGAAAACTCGAGAAATTCTTATGTTTTGAATGGTTTTGAACGCCTGTCGTTTGAATTATTGAATTGTTGGCAAAAGTTAATAAATATTGGAGTCATATATTCTAATATATAGTCTAATAGTGAGCCATATATTCATTTTTGTGTATCTCTTCAAACAAATCATTACACGAAAAGCTATTTTTGTCACTCAATTACTAACGAGAAGCGAAGCCTCAGAAAAGTGTTTCGTATCGTTCAATGAACGCATTTAAGGACCGCTTCTCTAAACTTATCTAAACTTTTAGTAACTCTTCTCAGAGTCTCAGACACACAAAAATTCAATCGAAATGTTCACGAAATGCCATTTCCAAGTGAGTCAGTGATCAGGAGTTCTGGTTTTAACGGATAGTCTGAACGAAGAGAAACTAAATTCAATATGAAGTGCAATAAATTAGGCATAACTTTAAACTTTAATTTAATTGAATTTTGAAGCGCAGGAAAATTTTTTAATGGTTTTGAGTCTAACAGTGGTTTACTATCCCGAGTAATAAAGAGGAAGGGGAGAGAACGGTGTCTATTGGCGTCTATTCCTACCATAGTTGAGGAGCTGATCGACAACTGCGCTCTAATAGAGAGGTTGGTCTTATTATGTGAGCGCTCGTCGACCGATCCATCGGTAGAGCACTACTCAGAGCACAACATAACAAAACTGTATTCCAGTCGTTGTGTTGTGTTTTGCTTTGCATTGACTTTAGTATCGCTTCAATCGTTTGCTTCCATTGATTGCAACGAATTTCAGTTTAAATCCAAAACTGAATTTAAATGCAATTCAATTGACGACTGAACTCCTCTGACAGCAATCCATTTACTCTTCAAAACTATCATTAATTTGCTATCATTTGAAATATTAGTCGAAAGTTATGTTTTTATATTAAAAATCAATAGAAATATAAATCAAAACAAATAATTAAAATAACAGATCAGAAGACAAATGACTGACGAAGAAGTTCTCGACGAAGAGTAAGTCAAGTCTTCTATCGTTTGCATTAATATTTAATTTTTAATCCAATTTATTGGCTCTTAATTTAAATTTTAATCATTTAATTGAATGCAAATTAATTATTCATTCATTTGATGTGAATTATTCATAAAAGATATAATTCAGTGTTTAGTCAAATGCATGTCTTTCTGTATAAAAAGTGTTTTAATGAAAATTAAATTAAAATTTTGATTATCGACCAAAACATTAACTCAAGTGCCATCTCTTCCCTTAAAAGACATCATATGATCATAAAAATTGTTAATCAATTAAAAATCGATTGAAACGATTTTGTGGTGAACTTCAAATGTCATTCAATCCATTTACAGATAAATCATATTTTCATTAATTTGTTGTCAATCTGTAGTCATAGCAATGCGTTGACTCCTGTCATACGATCATATGTTTTGTCTAATTATTTATCTTTGATTTATATGTGAATAACAAAAAACCAATAAAATTGAGACAATTGTCAACTATAATTGTCTATCAGAGGTAGTCCTCAAACATTCTGCAATCGATTGGTTAGCATTTTAACCAAAAAAATGTTTGTTTCACAGCTTTCTTAAGGATTGCATTGCAGTGAAAACTGACAGATATTTAATGCTTTCAAAACTATTCTGTAATCTTTTTAATAATATTTTTGGTTTTGGTTTTTCAAAAATGAAATAAAATATTTGAATTTTCTTATTTTGTTCATTACTTCTATTACTTAAAAACCTTTGACTGCTATTAAACTTTGATTTTCATGACTTCTTTGGGTAAATAAAAACGTTATTCAATACTCGAAATCTCAAACTCCTCTCCAATACGTCCAATGCTTACACTAATGAGTATTAAAGGCATAAATCAAATGAAAAATCTTATAAAATGCAGAAATAAGTTATTTTTTGAGCGCAGTTCTAATGTATATTAATATTCATTATTTATTATATAAGAAATTAAATGATTTTATCTAATAGTCAGGTGTTTCACACGACTCGCACACAGCGATCTGAGTACAGGTTTTGTACGAAAACGACTATTGCTTCCAATGCTATTCCTATGATATTCCTCTGCCTTATTGTTGACCTTTGCTTTTGATTGAATTACTTTCACGATATCTTAGATAACACTCAAAAGATATCTTTGTTTTTATTCTTTAGTTTTATTGAAGTTTTTTTTATTCTCAGCTTTAATTCAAAATTATTATTTGAATTAAGAAATGAGTCGAAAATCGTTTCTCACAATTGTGTTAATAAAATAGTGTTTTATATTTTTGTTATTATCACAGATTCTATCCTTCAATGGAAAGGTTTGTTACGAGTCGTGATTCCGATTGCATTTTAATCCTCGTTTATGTTAATTATATGCAAAACGGATCTTAATCTGAAGTCAAGTTATTTTAATCCGATATTTATTATTATTTTACAGCCGATTGTATTCACATTAAAATTTGATTTTATTTCTCTTTTTTGAACTCTTGACTTAAGCCCCTATTTGAGTACACTTTGGTATCTGTCCTCAAATGACAGACTTTTGAAAAATGTGATAACAGTTACATATATTCTTTACTATTCTTATGGGGGAAGTCATGTTTTCTTAATGTCTTCAATCAATCATTTATTTATTTTGTTTGACTCGTAATACTCATTACTATTCAGAACTGTATTCAACATTAATAGTGTATTAATTCTTAGCTCAAGAATTGCGTGGGTTTTCACTTTCACTAAGAAATCAAATTATAATATATTTTTTGGACCACTATTTCTCGGGTGTGAGTACACCAAAAGTGAACTCAAATTTTGAGTCATTCCTGACATCATATGTATTATTATTTTGTATGAAAAACCACTCCGTTATCTTAGTTTCCTTTTTGTTAAGAGGAAATACATTCAATTTTTTTCCGTTGCGTTGCGTTCACTCCCTTTAAAATTTTAGTTCACTTTTGAAAGCTATTAATAAATGTTTTGAAATATTTTGCGATTTTCATTATTTTCAAGATTTTCATCTTCTAATTGATTGTAAACCATATTTTTGTTTGACTTTCGCATCAATTCTCAAATATAATTGAATTTTAATCCAAATCTATATCTGAATATAATTTATTATTTGTTAATTAATTCTGAAGTAATTTCCAATCAATAGTTTAAATAATCTCAACTGTAATATGAATTTTAATTCAGCCTTCAATCCATTTGTTGAAAAATAATAATTCTTATTAAGACTGAATATACTTAATGTCTTTTGAATAAAATCCAAATCAAAACTTAAACTATTAGCTGACGAGTCGTATAATTATTTACTTAATTATTGTCATATATTTCCAGTTTTGGTTTAATAACTTATTTATTAAGTAATTAAATCGGTTTTTTGTGATGAATGCAATAATTAATTGAAAAAATTAGTGAAGAAAGGGTTAATTTCATTAGAAATATGGTCAGAGTTAATGTGACTTTAATGGAAAACCTGACAACTCTTTCAATTAGTGTCATTAGAATTCTCTGATGTTTCCAAATCGTGTTTCAAATCCCAAGAAAAATATCTGGAAATCGGAATAAATTTAATGTTTTAATTATTCAATGAATTCGTTGCGAACTTTCTTTTGGGTTAAGTTTAGTTTTGCAACTTTTGAGCCAAAAATTTCAAATTTGTTATCTTTAGAGGAAAAAAATTATTAATCATTTTTCTGGGCTCTAAAAGTAATTCTGATTAATAGAGTTTTTGAGAGTCAAGTGTTTGGTCCGTATTTCCCTAACAATTAACTTTTCCAACAAAAGTGTTGATCCTTTTCGTAAACTTTTCTTTAATGACTAATAACGTCATTATATTTATATGTAATGAAATTACATTAACTTTTAAACTGTTTTTCTGATGAGACAAAAGAGAAATTAGAAGTAAAAAGTCTATCAGTTATTAACATTTTTTTCAGAGACTTTATTACTTCAATAAAACATTTTCTCGGAGTCTATAAAATATTAGTCAAAAGTCAAAAAAGATTTTATATGATTAGAGAAAAAATGTTTATTATTGTAATCACGCATTGCATACAATTCTCTCACAACATATCCAGTGCCCAAACATTAAGAATTTGGATCTGAAACCAGATTTTTTTTCATAATTTAAGTCTCTCTTCTGTTATCTACTCTTGGATTTTATTTTTCATTTTTTCCATTCGTTTCTCTCGAGAGACGTTTTAGATATACTTTAGAGTCACTATCGCACAGCACAGCACACAACACAACACAACATACAAGTGTTGATGCACTCAAAACGTCAGTAGTTCTCAGATATTGCCTCAAAATGTATGACTTCACAGATTAATCACAAGTTTTGAGAAATTTTTCGCTCAAAAAGTCCCTCTTTTTAAGCAATTGAATTGAATTTAGAGAAAAGTTTTTAGATTTCAATGACTTCTACTTTAAATCGTCAGACAATAGGAAGGCTTCAAACGATTCGTAAGACTATATAAAAGAAAATATTGTCTATTATTGTAATTCATTATTAAAGGAGACTTCGTTGGCAGTAAATGCTGTATATTTTGCACTGAATTTGGTGTGAATTCAATTCTAGTCATTCTTTTTAGCCATTCATTCAATTGTATGCTATTTTCGGAAACTATTTTCTTAACCTTTTATCCAATGGTTTAGTGATTATGTGTGTGAGCTTTGAGTCTAAAGTTTTCATTGAAATTGAAAACTATTTCATATAATATTGAATAAGTGAAGCGAACGCCCGACTCTCCCCTCAAATATGTAATTTGGATTCAAAGCCAGAGTTTAATATTTTCATTCGTAAGGGTTCGACAAAATTTTATCATCAAATGTCTGTTCAGTAAAAGTATTTATAGTTTGGGTAAAAATTGGTTGAATTAGGCGTTGCATCGAAACAATGGTTCGCTTCTGTAGTGTTACTCTTTGTGATGGACTCAGTCTCTAATAAAGTGATGCCGACTCACGAAATCAAACATAGCGTCTAATTGATGCTCTGCCCAAAAGTTGTATAAATTACTCGCAATTGTCTATTAGTTGATCAGAGAATACGCCAATCATTTGATCCAAACAAATCTTAACGCTATTGTGTTAACAGTCAATAAATAGATATTAATTTCACTCAAAATTTAATGTTTGAATTCACGGATGGCTTCAAACAATTGTTCCCAACGTATGATATCATCGATTGCTTTCGATTTTATGATTTTTTATGATCTCTCGCCAATCATATGCCAAACAAACGTCAATTTCTTCACTTTTTGTCTCAAATGTTTAGCCTTAAGATAAGACAAACATTGAATTTAAAGCCAACACAACATTTGACAACACATTAATGCAAATAAATTAAAAACTAAATGACTTTCCCCACTAAATGTCTTTCCTCAGGACTTGAATTATGTTTTTAAAAATTGATTTTCTCATCTATTGTCTCAAAAATTTATGATTTTATTTGTCATTAAATGTTAATTATATTTATGGTCTGAAAAGTTATTATTCTATTATTTATTATCTGACAAATAGTTTTTTGGTCATAAGTTTTGAAACATCAATAAAATAATTAACTACTCATTCAAAATAATTTACTCAAAAATTCAAAACAAATATGTTTTTCTGTTTTTCAAATACAAATTTTGGACAAAAAATCGTGAAAATAAAGTTTTGGTTAATAATGTTTTTTATTTTTCCTATTTTTTCTATTAATTATTATATTTTTATACGAATTTCAAGTTTATGAACGGAATAATGAGGAAAAAAAACTATAATAACCTCAAAGTCCTTGACTTTACGTATCGTAACGTCAGTTAATGTTTGAATTGTTTTGTGATTTTTGCCATTAAAATGATTTTTGTGTTTTGATTCAACGCTAGAATAATGTGCAGCTCTTTAATGGCCCGCATATCATATGATATGACTTTGTTTTGGTTCTTAAATAATTCAATATTCAAAACGTTTTGATAATTATATTCTTATTTAAATGATTGTTATTATTGCAAAACGTTTTCATATATAGTATGAAAACGGATCGCAAATATTTTTTTAAAAACTTCAATCATTCGCATTATATTTGATTATGAGTTACATAACAATAATTATAAGCATTTTTCAAACATTAGAACAACATTTGGATGTCTGTGAGAATGGAGTGCAGACTAATTGACTTGAATTCCTCTTTTGGTCTGAAGTCTCCAAAGTCTTTGGACTAAAGTTTATTTTAAAACAATGTATTCCCAAAACCCCATCATTTCTCTCGGTTTGAGAGCAAATATTAACTCTCTTTTGTAACTCATTTGTTCCCCTTTTCGCACATAACTATTATAACTATTGTTTTTCGCAATATTTACTCAAAAACATAGAAATTCTAATCAAAATAAATGCAATCTTTTTTGAAGTTAAGTAAAATCCTCTGATTTTGTGATAGGAGTTAAGTCATTGGTCGCACATTTGAGTCCTCTCATGAGCTCATAACTTGCAGTTTGTTCTGTATTTCCAAACAAAAAAACTAATCATTAGTTATATGTTTCGCCCATTTATTTACTGACAATAATATTTGAGCCAACTTTAAGTGGGCGTCGACTCAAATAAAAATTTCAGATAATTTTTATCATATTTTCCGCATTTCTGATAACTAACGCATAAAATGAGATAAAAATTGTTTAAAGTTTTAAAGAAACCGTTTTATCAAAAGTATTTACAGTCTATTAATATGTATTGTATATCGATTTTCAGAGATAATAATTATTACAAAAACAAATTTAAAAACAATTTGATTTAGATTTAAGATATTTAGTAAATATTAAAACATATTAAAATTCTTCACTAAAATTAGATTCTATTAATGTTAAGAAATATTTTTAGTGTTTATTCAGACAAAAATTTTTTAGTTTTAAAATCAATAAAATAAAAGAAATTCATTCTTTTGTGAGAATTTGTTTTCAAAAGTATTTGCATTTCTAATGTATTCTTAAATATAATCTCAATAAAACATTCAGTGGTTCAGCACTTCTCTCCTCTTATCAAATGTTTATTTAAGTATTTCTCTAATATTTTTCAATTTTTCCAGAGATTATGTTTCCAACAATTTTCAAACAAAAAACTTAAATAATATTCTCTTTGTGTAAGAAATTTAATATATTATGTTTTGATTGAAAATTGGTTTAAAAGATTTTCTGCATAAATGAATAAAACGAGTTATCATTAGATATGAAAAAATTAATTCAGATAAGTCTCTGTCGACCAGTTTTCTGCTGATTTAGACCCGAATTGAGATTCAATTTAATGCCAAACATCACTGTTTATGAACTGAAATATGTTTTTTCAAAAATCATATGATATTTAATATCTCTCTCTTTCTCTGCATATTTTCGATGAATATTTTTAGTCATCACAACAACTGTTTGCAAAGAATTTCTGCACTTTTTGTGACCCATTTTAGGCAGTGATTGACAGACAGTTCACTATATGATTGTGTGGGAGTCCCCTAATGTGAACACTATTATATCGATTCCATATTCTGTATATTTATTTGGTGTCAATTAAAACATATTTTTTGGAAATTTATTTATTTAAAAATTGAAATTTAAAATATTTCTTCGAAAATATTAAAATAAAAGTTATTTTATAAAAAAGCATTTCTCTCTGAAAAAAAACTACTTTTGCCTTAAATTTTATGCAATTCTTGACATATAACCCGTTATTCTGTTCTGATATCTAACAGATATGTTTGCATTTTACTGTCAATTATAAAGTTTGGGTCAAACACTAAATTAAATGATATTTAAATCTTTTTTACGATGTAATGGATTTATGTTTTTTTTCGATCTTATCTTAATTCATACGATTATTGGATATATTTTTCTTCTTTGGATTTAATTTTCAATTCAATTGATAACTCGTTTGGCATTTAAAGCGAAAATTATTCGCTCGAATGAATTGTTTAATTAAAAATTAAAAATAACTTCAATTCAGTTGTGTTTCGATTTCAATCAGATTTGTATTTCAATTCATATCTTATTAGGAATTCTATTCATATTTTCCATTCTTTGATTTGCTATGAAATCAGGTTTTTTTTGTATTGCAATCCATTCTTGAGATGTCAAGAGTCGGATGCACTTATATTTCTATTGTTTGTATAAATTATTATTTCATTTTTTGCATCGATGGTCGACATATTTCCCATTATAGAAGAGAACAGTGTATCGCAAATATGAGAGTCAAAAAACTTTTCAAAAAAAGCTTTTATATAATCTCTGAAAGCAATTAATTAGTTCTTTACAAACGGCAATATCCAGTCTTTTTTGTGACATGCTTTCAAGTTGGTCTTGTTCAAAATTAGTTTAAATACATTTTTAATGTCAAAGATATTTATACTTAAGATAATTGATCTGAAGCTCACCAATAGAGTCGACTGAAAGAGTTATAAACTAATTTTAATTCATATAAATCATGAAATTTGTTACACTAGTTATGACTGCGAACTATTAAAAAAAAGATTTGATTTTATCGTAAATTCATAAAATGATCATCCTCAAATTGTCAAGGCTTGAAATTTTCACCTAATTTTTAATTTTAATGACTCGAGTAATTCATTAATAATTATCCATTGATTTAAACGATATCTATGTTTAGAAATGAGGGCAATAATCCTCTTCCTAACAAATTACATGAAATATCTTCAAATTATTCACTAAACTAATGTTAGAATTAATCAAGCTAAGTTTCTCTTCATAGCCCTAAATCTATGTTTTGTTTCCCATTGAATCTGTTGCTAATCCCGTCCCTCATCGTTGAGTTCACGTTTCAATGTTTGCATTACTTTATTCGGTTATCATTTAATGAAATCCAAATAAAAGAGGACTTCAAGACTTCAATACCAGAGGAACTAAATTAAGACTTTTCTGTCAGCCATCGAACCAAACATTTTTTCAATGCTTTGCTCATATCGTCACAAATTTTGCTGATTTTTTGAATATTTATGTTATATTCAGATTTTGCAAAAATTGAGTAAAAACTTATATTTTATTTAAATTAATTTCCTCATTGAAAAAGTTGAATAATTTTGAGGATATCTTGACTTTGAGTTCACTTTGAAATGAATTTCTCAAATATTTTTGAATAATTTTCTCCTCAAAGCCAAAGGTTTTTCTGCTTTCACACAATTTTGACAAATGGTTTGGCTCTCAGTTTCAACTCATTTTTATATCAGTTTTTCTTCGTCTGATTTTTTATTCAATTGACTACTATTTCTCAGTTTTGCTTCACTTCATATGATATTTGATTCTTTGTTTTCGTGCTGTTCTTCACTATAATAATATTCAATGCCTTCTTCGCCTTCAAAATACAATTTATTTAATTTTGTTTTATTATTATTTATTGCGAATGACTCGTCATTTGTTTGATTGAATGTTTCAAACAAATTAATTTGAGGAATGACTCGAAGACATTGTTTAATATCATTGACTTTAATCAAATTCAATGCAATTAAATGAGACGACAAGACTCTTAGAGTCAAAGGACTTGAGTTTCAAGACAAGTGTTGTCTGACGACAAAAAAATCCTTCAAAACTAAAAATCCATTTCATTTCTGCAGCGAATGACTCAGTCTTTGAAAAATTGAAGAGTGAAGAAAAAGTTTGACTAAATGTATGTGAAAATTGTTTTCTTAGTTTTTCTTTTGAGAATATTCTATATTTAGTGTTAAGTTTCGTCTATTCCTCTGCGAAAATAATTATTAAAATTGTATTTTTCATCGCAACTAAAATCTGGCAAAAGGTCTGACATAAGATAGAGTCCAAAACAACTGACAATTTGCCGAAAATAATGTTATCCGACAAATGGATTATGTTTTTAAAGATAAAGTGTTTGAGAAGTTCTGTGAATTCTGAGTGAAATTCAAGACATTTCTTCCTAACCCTGTCTTTCAGTTCTTTGTTTGTCGCGAATCAAAGAGTAAGGAAAATATTTCGGCAAAAATTATAAATGATTTGGAACTGAATTTTGAGCTCTCATTTTATAGACTCAGTTTTCAAATGCATGCGGTTTTTGCTCCGGAAGGGCTTAAATAGCAAACAATTTTTATTACTTGCAATTCAATATGTGTTAGGACTGAGAGGACAAACATTAATGAATTGGTATGACTGGCAGGACGTGTGCCTCACAATCAGTGTCTACTGTTTGCCACTCTATGAGTCAAACACATAATGAGAGCACAAGTTTTGCGCGAAATACACTTTTTTTCAAGAATTCTTCCTCTTTTGACAGCACTGTCTACCAATTCATTGACTGTTTTTATAGTAAAAAAACTTAAGAACTGAGTAAACACAGTGTGAGTCCATCCGCACTGTCGATCAGTTATGGTAGGGATGGTAGTAGTGCCACGTCTTTGCCAAACGATAGATAATTACTGCAAACATTTATTCTGTTTAAAACATATGCACACAAAATGTTAATTCAGACCAAAACCTCTCTTTCTTTTGGTCAAAACACAGGAAGCGCTTATACACAGAGAGACGGCTCATCCTTTTCTTATTCCACAAAAAAGTTTTTTGTGTCGTTTTCCTCATATGAATCCCAGATTCAAATAAAGACTGAAATTGTTTGTAGAGTTGGGCCTAAACTTTGGCACAATTAATATAATGCGTGTCCTGTTGTCTCTCATACGAGTCCTTTAAATAGGAAACGTTTTGCTACGAAAGGCAAGCATTGGGTAAATGAGTGTCATTTTGTTTTACACTTAATTTGATTCAATAATTAATGCCTTTCGTCACAAATTGATTGCAAAGTATATAAACATTTTCATTGTATCCGACACTTGAGTGTTGAATGAATTTTCTCTTTTAAAACAAAATACAATTTATTGAACCGATATTTTGTTTTTATGGTATATTTTATGGGAATCGTTAGCTCCGGGCAGACCTTCATTCAACATTCGCTTCGATTTTTTCGATGTTTATATTGGAAATCATGTGATACTTGCCTTTCGTATGCAACAAGTTGTGCCCAATCCAGGCTATCAAAGGTATGCCTACCGAACGAGTCTCGAGGCTATGCCTGTAATGCCTTTTGGCTTTCCTTTATATCAATAATACATTCGAATCCAATTTATGGTATCCTTTGAGTAAACCATTAAATCAATTGTCGGTATCTCTAAAAAGTCAATATTTAAAGGCATTGAATCAAAGGATAGATTTTGTCGTTTTGTTTATATTTTTGGAAATAAATGATTGAGTTTTTGATTAGAACCCAAACGTTTTTAACGTAAAATGAGTGATAGCCTGCGCTGATCCTGTATTGAACGCCTGGCAACCAGACCAGCACCAGTTCCAGCACCAGCTGCTGCTTGTGCTCAGCGAACACCAATCGACACAATATCCAGTTCTGTTGGAATGAGAATGAGCTCAACCACCACAAGGTTGCAGAACTACTCCACTCTTCCATTGAGTCACTTCTTTCTCTTCTAATAAATTTGTTCATAAGTTTTAAGCGTTTTTTGGCTCACATTTAGTTTTAATTCAAAACATAAGCCTTTGGTTTGCCTTCAATTGTATCGAAGTATCCAAAGAATTGTCCTCCAAATTGACGTTAACCAGAGTTTGTGCGCACTTTTGAATATCAATACACCGTTTGTTTGTTGTCGTCTTTGAAAGAGTTATCTAACATTTAACTCAAAATCAGCTCAACTTTTGCTTCAAATAAATAACTTTTAATTAATTTTTAAGTTTTGCGTTAAAGTTGTTATGAATGACATTATTGTCATAATTCGTGATTTGGTTTAGAAATGAGTTTTTCAGTGCAACTGTCGAGTAGTGCGGGTTATGATGCCCTACGATATGCACTTCAGTAAGTTTTCAACAAATTTTTTCTTTAAAACTATTGTTTTCTTAAGAACTGAGTCCATGAGTTTGGGGCACAACTCAAGACTCGACTTGAAATGACTCCAACTTTAGAGTCATTTCGAGGCCTTTAAGGGCTGTCTCTTTGTTTTCAAACAAAATAGTAGAGAAATAGTAGTGAAATAGTAGAGCACCCGATCTCTTGCTTCTGTTAGACCTGTGTTTGACTCAAATAAATAAAAACTTCGTTCACTCTCTCACTCGTCAGTCAGGGCTCAGGGGTCCCAACTGTGTGGGCATTAAATTAGTGTAAAATAATTCAAAGCCAACCAAATATTTATAGATTTTCTCTGCATTTCATTACACTTTTGTTATACTCTTCCGACGATATCATTGAACGCGTAATGAATTAATTGAGAGGTTTTTCTCCTGTTTTACAGCTTTTTATGTTATGTTTGGAATTATTTGACTGAAAACTCATGAAAATTGATTAAATGTTAAGATATCCTCAAAATAATGATTCATTCATTCATTGGTTATTTCACTAAAACAATTGGTTATTACGTTAGGTATTGAGGTATACCTTATTATAGGAGTCTTTCAATGAGAACATGTCTTTCACTTAAATTCATTTTAAGGTCAAATTAAGTAATTTATTAAATAAGAGGAAAATATTAAAAATAATAATGAGTTAAATGTTTTGTTTGGCGCCTCCGCTTATAATTAACTAATTTATTATTTTTTAATATTAATTTTTTGGGAACTTTGGTCCCAAACAAAAATCAAAGCCTTTAAGTCATGAATCCTATCTCAGTGTAAGTGTTATTCTGTGCAAAAATTGTCTGAAAAAAATTATCATTTATACTATAGTCAAGCGTTTGGGTTGAGTAACATCTGTACAATATTTGCGATATAATGCAAATCCTATGCATTTAATATATTTTGAGCCAATTTTTTGTCACATCATTGAAATGCGAATATCTTTTTGTCTATTATTTTGATTTTTTGTTTATTGTTTTAAATGACATAAATATTTATAAACATTGAGTTTAAAGCCTTTGCTTTGTATTTGAATTGACATTAGATCCCAATTGGGCCGCAAAATGATGACATCTTCAACTCTTGTGGAAACGGTGTCTATTAATTATGAGGACTTCACTGAAGGCTTCCTGACGTGTGGCACCTGTTTGTATACGTATGACGCGGGAGAGCACACCCCTAAACTGCTTCCCTGTTCGCACACCATATGCCGAATATGTCTCGAACGCATTGCAGTGGCCGCTGGACTCAGAGACCAAACCGGGTCTTTCCGATGTCCAATATGTCGCGAATCAGTTACGGTTCCGCGCGGGGGAGTCATTGCCTTTCCGCCATCCTTTCTGGTCAACCAATTACTGGATCTTATGGCCCGTCAAAGACGTGAAGTGATTCCTAAATGTTCGAGTCATGTGACACAAGAGCTACTCTTCTGTGAGACCTGCGATTGTGTCTTCTGCAGTGTCTGTACGGGTGGTTCCCATGGCTCTAATGGACCCAATGGGTCGCCAAATGGCCAGACAGTCATTAACAACAACTATAAGGAAGGCTCCAATGGATGCGAACATACGGTAATTACTGGTCCTATCTGTGGCTGACATCAATTAAATCAATTTATTTAATAGTCTAATGATTAGACCTAATGATGCAATTTATTAATGATGTGATGTCTTTCCCCCCAATCAGGTGATCCCCTTTTCGATAGCAATAAAGCGTTTGAGCGAAATATTGTTATATAAAGCGCATCAATGCATACAAAAGCTGAACGAAGCGGCGGATAATGTTTTGAATGAAATGAGAAAATTGGACCAAAACTCTGAACACTCTTTCGAAGACATTAACCGTACGTTTCAGGAGATTATTAATGTCGTCGATAGAAGACGACAGGAATTACTCAGTTTTGCCAAAAAGATTAGAGAAGACAAACGAAATGTATTGTCAGAACAGTTGAATATAATCGAAACAGAAAAGGCAAAGATAGAGACCGAGTGCTGTGGTCTTCAATATCAGGTGGAGGTCAGGAATATTAGCAAAAAGATCTCAGATCTCAACCAAAAGTTGGATTCTGTTAACACTCTTCTGGAGCCGAGAGAGAACTGTTTCATTCGTTACGAACATCTGCACAACACAGCCGTCGACGACATACAGGAATGTGTTAACAACTTCGGGACCATAAGAACGAGTAAAACGTTTCCCTCCCTCTGCACGGCTTCGGTCAGCAAATGTTCGTCTCATTTGCGTTCTGTGGCGCACATCACAGCCTATGATTACAACGGAATGCGACAGAAGTTCGGCGGCGATCCCGTCTCTGCAGAACTCAAACACATGTCTGACAACACAAATATCAGCACAAAAATAGTTGACAATAGGGACGGCACATATGAGGCTCACTTCACGCCTCCAAAGAGCGGGGTTTACAGCCTTAAGATATCGATCTTCGGTCGTCCCATAAAAGACTATCCAATAGAAGTGGAGGCCTCCGAACATATAAACCCGTTGTGTATATATGGCTGCCGCGGATCAGATCAGCACCAATTCGTGCAACCCGTAGGTCTGGCCATTAGTCAAAAGGACGGCCGCATATATGTCTTGGATACTGGAAACGGAAGGATTAAAACACTTTTGCAAAACGATTGCATTAACTCTCCCTTCACTTTCGTCAAACATATCGAAGGCCACGGACTGGACAACAGGGCGGGCACTGGCATCACATTAACTGCCGATTCGGAGACAATTCTAGTCAGCAATTGGCGAAACAAAAATATCACTGAATTGACACTCGACGGACAGTTCGTCAGACATTTCAGTCACCGGGACTTCATTGAGCCGACGAGTCTTGACGTCAACTCAAAGGGAGAGATAATAGTGGCCGACAACGGATCGCATGCAGTCTTCCTCTTCCATCCCGTCGGCAAACTTAACACAAAAATAACAGGAATTCCATCCAACAATTCATCGAAACAGAGCTCCGGAAGAGGTTTCGAACCATTGGGAGTAATCGGCGCCATATGTTTCGATTCTGATGGCAATATACTCGTCGCCGACTCAAGAATTCTTGTGTTTGACTCTTCCGGTCGATTCAAGCGTCAGATCTATTCTGAGGGAAAAAATAAGGGACAATATTGTGGTATATCTGTTGATAACAAACAGAATCTATTGGCGACGAGAGTCGAGAAGTTTAAAAGTTTTATTCAGGTCTTTGACT
Organism: Tectocepheus velatus; assembly: GCA_034700625.1. Lineage (NCBI taxonomy): Eukaryota > Metazoa > Arthropoda > Arachnida > Sarcoptiformes > Tectocepheidae > Tectocepheus > Tectocepheus velatus. Next base: position 93,720 of record JAQIXV010000090.1, read on the forward strand.
TGAGCTCAGGTCAGCTCAAGTTCTGTATTGACAGCAGTGACGCCAAACTGAAACGCCCGACCAGTTTAGTGACCACTAATGACGATCACGTGATTGTTGTGGATCTGGGAAACGACTGCATCAAAAAGTATCGCTACTTCTGATACTTAAAACTCATTTTATAAGTTTATTATAATTTTTATTATCGCTTAATATTATTCTATAATTTATATGAAAAGCGCTTAAAATCCAATCAATCATTCCTTTGGATTATGAATATTAAAAATAATACGAAATAGTCTTTCATTCAGTGTTTTGTTTCGTTGTCTCAATTGAAATGATCCCCAAAAATGCAATTCTTATTATAAATATTCAATTCATTCATATCTTTTTGGAAATCAATTCATATTTTGTTTTTATTTTGAAATCTTTTTTTGAAAAATACTCTTTTGATTTGTAAAACAGAAAAGAAAAACAGTTTTTAATTTCATATTTGAAGCCATCGATTGCAGGAAAAACTTCAGAATATATTTCATTTGAAAATATAAGTCAATTCAGAGCCGATCTCTTGAATGACTGGTTCGTGAGATAAGTGAAGAAAAAAAATCTAATTTCCAATCGTTTCCAATCGAAACGTTATTTTTCTGATCAAAAAGTGAATATTTATTCTCAAAATAACAGTTTTCTAATCGATTCCATGTCCTCTCAAGTGCTTAAATGCCATTAATCCTGAATTGAAGGAAACTTTTTCTCTTAACTTTATCCGTAAATCAACTGCTAGTCAATTATCAATTCTTTCCAATAAATTCATTGCATTTATAATCAAATAATTTTCTTCAGTACTTATGCTCTGAAAATAGGATTCTTTTGATTTTATCTCTGATTTAATTTTTAAAACTTTTATTATATGAGAATAAAAAGGCTGTGAAATAAAATGTTAGAGTTTTATAAGTTATCAAAAAATTATATTACAGTAGAAATATCTGTGATTATAATGTAATGACGAATAATAAGTCAAAATTATTCGTCAATTTTAATAATAATTCTGTAAAATTCAATTCAGAAATTGTATATCAATTATATTATAAGACTTCGATTGCATTAAATAAATTGCTCTCAGTTTACAATTTTTTATGGCTTTCCTACTCTTTGAAAATTTCTTATAAAAACAGAATTTTATGAAAAGATTTTGATTTATTAGATTCTTCTTAAGGTTTCATTTTTTAAGATAAACTTTTTATTTAATATTTGGACTTAAAGTGAAATCAATCATCGATTGAGTTATGACTGGACGGCAACTGAACACTCAATTATTAAATAATAAAAATAATAACAATTTTTGTAGAATTTCCACCAAAAAAGTTAAAATAAAATTTATTGTTTGTAGATATGAGACAATTAACCCATTTTTCTGAGTCTAAGTAATTGTGTTCTGATTTAGTTTTGGTTTTGTTTGGCTTTAATTTAAATTTATTTTCTCATCAAAAACGAGCCTTAAGTTCAAATGATTAATATCTGCATCAATGGGACAGCAATTGAAAAACAAATTCAAATGTTCTGAATGTTTGAGTATTCAAATCGCCAGTTCATGAGTCTATAGGCCTTATTGGGTATAATAAGGACTGGTATTCCCTCTTCTAATGGATGAATAATTTTGGGATAATTATAGAGAAAGAGTTTTGAACATCGATTGAAGCGATGACTGACACATAAAGATATGCAACAGTTTTGGGACTCTAACACAAAAACTTCAAATCATTGGTAAGTTTTGCGAAAGATGTGACTCTTATCGCGAATAATATTATGTATTGTTTGCCACAAATGGCAACGAATGGGAGTTCAATGCAATGGAAGTTCTATTCTCTTCATCTCTTAAATCGAAATAACGTTTGAAATCAAATGCCTTTAATAGTAATGTATTAATGATTTAGTTTTATCTCAAAACTAGTTTTTTTTCGTTTCGAATAACTTAAGCGAAAATTGATTCACAATTCGTTTTATAATAATTTTCTATTTTTTCTCATTAAAAGTGGAGAAGAAAAGAGCTTTTCTCAATTTATTCGTATAAATAAGTATTTGAGGTGTAGTTAGAAATAAATTTGTTATGAAATGGCATTAAATGACTGCAATTATGATAACAATTATTGACAGAAGATTTATCTCAAAAGTCTTCCTCTTTTTGTTGAAAATCATTAAAACATTTTTTGTTCACTCGATTTGAAGAATTAGATATCGAAACGAATTAAATGCAAATCCAATCCAAGAGTTGGTTCACAAAACTTTTAAATTATTTATTAGTTATTGAGAATTATGCGGAAAATCAAAATCTGATGACTGACTCTCCAATTCTCATCAGATAAGGACTAATCAGATAAAATCATTTCGTATTTGAATTAATTGTTTGAATTCACGCCAGGCTTTCAAACTATCAAAGTATTAGAGTGAGTGTTGAGTGGGTTCGTCACCCATTCCTCACTTAAACTTCTCATTCGTTTTCTTTAAGTGAATTCTCATGAAAGGTATGACCCCTTCTTAACTATAATTTTATGCTCTCTCTTCTATCGACCCGTTTATGGGATTCAATGCCTAACCCTTTGTATGCAATGTTTGGTTACATTCCTTGCATTTAAACATTTAATAGATTTTATGTGAATTTCATTACTAATCGATTCTAAATATTTAATAAGTTTTTTGTTTGCATTCAATAAACAAAACAAAAAAGATTTAGTAATCAAAGTGTGTTAGAGTCAAAAGTAATCAAAGAGTCAAAACTCAAGTCATAACTCGAGTTCAATGAACTATAGATATAAACCTTACGTCAACTGACAGATCGCACTTCAGTTTAGCATTTATTTACATTTTTGTTGTTTTGTTTGAATGAAGAGAAACAAAAAGTTATTGAAAACCATTTAATAGAAGTCATTAAAGTTTTCTGAAACAATGTTTTATTTTTTAATTACTTAACTCTTTTACCACTTAATGACTTCAAAGTTGAGATAAGTTTGAACTCACGTCAAGTTTTTTGACAACTTTTGGCAGCGATTGACAGGTTTTCAAACCAATTATGTGATGCAATGTATGGATAGAGATGTGAAACGAGTGTTGGACTCAATACAGAATATAGAGTGAAACCAATTCAAACTTAAATCCCTAGTATTTGAAGCAAACGTTTGCACTAAAAGTGTACCAAAAATATGATGCAATCAATTGAGAGACAAATCATCACATTTTGACTGATATTTGATTTTTTGTTTTGTTTATAATCTGAAGGAAGAGATCAAAATATAAATCAAATCAAAACTCAGGTTTTACTCAAAACTCCTATCGATTCTCAAATTACTATTAAAGCAATGATTAGATAAAAACAATTGAAAATTATATGACATTTGATTCACTTTTTTTTATTTGGCTCTCATTTGATAAACACTCGAAATGTGTTTAAAACTTAATTTATTTGTCTTTCAATAAATCTCTTAATGAAATGCAAACAAAAATCATTATTTAGTGATAATTATTATTCAACTCTTTCTTAGTATTAATTCATAAAAATCTCCAAAAAATGTCAAAAATATCGTTCAGTGAAAGAGTTATTTTAGTCGACATTTTGGCCGCACTTTTCGGCATAAGTTCGTGGGTTGAGGTCAACGGTGTTTGGGTGGAGACACCCATTTTGGTCCAGAAATTACCCGAACAATGGAAGATAGCGTCTTATATCGTGGTTATCACCCAATTGGCAAATATCGGACCAATTGTTTACTCAATTTTTAAAATGAATTTTTCACTTAAGGTCTGAAAACTTTTCTCATAAATTTTTAAATCATTTGATTTCATATCATTTTGTTTGACCCCAAATGTAGTCCATTGAGAAACCGGCCATTCATTTGACTCTTTTGATCGGAACCATTGCCTGTCTTTTTCTGACCCTCTTCTGGGAGCGAACCACAGAAGTTAATGGTTCGACACATTCAGTAACTTTCCTCTCATTGACAGCACTGTTAGCAGTGGTCGACTGCACTACTTCTGTCCTTTACCTGCCATTTATGGCTCACTTCAAATCAAAGTACTTAATGTCGTATCTGATCGGACAGGGATTAAGTGGACTCATACCCAGTATTGTAGGGATAGCTCAGGGTTTGTACTACAATTGGACCAATTGACGATCGAATCGATACGAAACTCAATAAATTTGTGTCCTTTGATAGGTGTCGGAGGGAATCCCAAATGTGTGAACTCAACCGAAACGAACCGGACTGTAATATCAGCCGAATACCCTGAGCCCCGATTCTCTGTCTCTTTTTTCTTCATATTTCTGATGGTTTTGGTTTTGTTGAGTTGGGGGGCATTCCTAGCACTCAATCATCTCAAGTCATGTCAGTCCGAAAGAGTCTCCGATAAAGAAGACGACGACAAACACCTAAATAGAGTCGGGACTGGCATTGAGTCTGATTCGAGTCAATCGACAGATCACATCAATTCCGCTGAACTCAAACCTAACAGCGAATCCTTTCTGACGAAATCGGATGACCACAACATCTCTAATCAGTCTTTCATAGCTCTGTTGATAACTCAGGCCTACATCTGTTCGCTGACTAATGGAGTCCTTCCCAGTAATGCATTCAATCAATTGTTTGATTCAAAAAATTAATTTGTCCTTCAATTAAGGTATTCAAACCTATAGTTGTCTGCCGTATGGGAACACAGCCTATCACTTGACAGTGACGCTCTCAACTATGGCTAATCCAATCGCATGTTTTATCGCCTTTTATGTCAGCACTTCTACAGCCAAAAGAACGCTTCCAATTGTGATAAGCATTGGAACAGTTTTCGCCGCTTTCATAATAGCGACAGCAGTTCTGAGTCCGAGCCCTCCCTTCCAGGAGGGGTTGTTCGGCAAAGTTTTTATAGTTTTTGTTTGGATAGCCTTCACTGCCCTCTTCTCCTATTCTCGGGCCTCTATTGCATCAATTCTGCGAAATACAAGCACTGGACACAAGTCTCTGTTCTTCTGTGGAGTCTTCACTCAAATCGGTTCGGCTTTTGGAGCAATACTTATGTTTGTATTAATCAATTGGACCGAAATTTTCGTCGCCTTTTATCCCTGTTCTTGAAGTGGTGTCCCATTTGTTATGAATTCAATAGAATTAAATTTTCTCCAAATGTTTGTCAATAGTATAAATGATTGAGTTTAGGACCAAATTATTATTAATTCAATTGATTTTAATTATCAGTCGTTTAATTATTATCGAATAGTCATTAAGAGATTAGCCATTAATCAGAATATCTTCAATCAATTGTTTTCTCAAAGATTTTATCTATTTTTATATAAATGACACAAATTTTATAGATCTTTAGTTTTGATGACTTTTATCATAAAATGTGTACAAATTGTTGTCAAAGAGTGATATTATTGACCAATAATTTATAGTAATTAACGAAAAGGTATTAAATAAATTGGAATTACTTTATGTTTAACACAAATATTTATTTTGATTTTCATATCAAAAGATATTTTTTGAAAATTCAATACAATTTGAAAAATGCTTTTGTGGTTCAAATCTTCATAACAACAAAAATCGTAAATAAAAACAAAAATTAATTCAATTTTAAGATATTTCGTCTTAAGACGACTTTCTGAACAAAAGTTTCGATAAATTGACAAAAAACTAAAAAAGGAGAAAAAACTGAAAAAAATATAAATTATTTTCAAAACTAATAATAATATAAATTACAATAAATTATATGAATTGTAATAATAATTGTTTCCCGAAAATCGATAAATAATAAAAGCGTTAATAAAATTTAAAAATAGAATAAATATATAATAAATCGCTTTAATGGCCAACAGTTCCTATTTGGTGACGTCTTCATTGTCTTCCAATTCCTTGGTGTCCAATATTTCGAAGCCATTGATTCCATTCGTGGAGTCTTTTCCCAAATCATTGGAAGAATTACTTTTCGCTAAACTCTCGACAGTGGAAGCGCTCTCAGAACCGGACTCTTTGTCTTTGTTTTCGTCGACACTTTTAGTGGTTTGAGGAATGAGAGGAGTAGTTATATCGTCGCTATCTTTCATTTTCTTCTTCTTTTGGTCCTTTTCTTTGTCTTTTTTGTCGTCATTTTTGTCTTCATTTTTGAGGTGATGTTTATAGAGCGGCCAAAAGGACTCAAAAAAGCCGACGTCTTCGGTGAGGTTCGGGAGAAGCCATAAGTGGTGTTTACCAAAAGTGAAGACCCAAACGATCGTAAATATAACCAAACGAACTGAAAACCAATAATAAAACTAAACGTTTCGTAAAAGTTTCGAAAAGAGAAAACAGAGCTAAAGATTTGGACACAAAAGAAGATAATGTCTTAGAATTGTTGTCTGACTTACGAACGGCTAAACCAATGATAAAGAAGAGGAAAGCGGCGGCGGCTATACTCAAGTAATACACATAATTGCGAACAGTTCGCGGCCACAATGGGAACAGACACACAGCGATTGCCGCCAACACAAGACCAGCGCCAATGAGCCACGTCTTCAGAGGAATCGGATCATAGATCCAGACATACGGCTAACAGACGGACAAACAGTTAGTCAACAGAAAGACACAAAGCGTTAGTTTACTTCGTTTTCATCGACAAACATCTGTTCCAAATGCATGTCCAGCTTTATCTTCTTCTTCTCCTTCTTTTTGGTCTCTCCTTCTTTCGATTCTTCCTTTTCTTTGTCTTTGTTCTCGTCTTTCAATTCTTTAGATTCTTTTGAGTCTTTTGACTCTTTCTTTGATTTCTTTTTGTCTTTGATTTGTTCCTCATTACAACTCGACTCTTCATTATCTAATTTTTTCTTTTTATCTTTTTTGACGACAACAGTCTTCGCTCTGTGAAAGAACTTATGTCTCAACATTTGTTCCATAAAATTTACGACAGAGTCTCTGGTCGTAAAGAGGGCCTCCTTTTGTCGTTTGTCATCTTTAGACCACTTCGAAGACAATAACAAATCGATTGCTTTCGAGGCTATAATCAAATAAAAGTAAACATCAATTAATTGTCTTTAAGTAAACTAATGGTAAGACCTATAAAATAGTCCACTTTATGGGACAAAAGCGTTGTCTTCTTCGGCGGTAATTTCGATCTCAAATACTTCGCGATTTCGTACTCGACTTTTGATGGCTTATCCGATTCCGGATTCACTTCGGTCTACATTCGGATCAATTAAAAAGTGATAATTAAAGACATTTTTGTTTTTAATACGTAATTATAATTGAGTTTAACTTTTGATCTAAATTTTCAGTAAAACTCAAAATAAAATTTTTTTTAGTAATAAATAAATCAAATAAAGAGATAATCACTTCTTTCTTGCGCTTAGTTTTTCTCCTTTCGGCCATAATTACCAAACATATGACAAACAAATGAATCGATTGTTTGGATGTGAGTCTTGTGTCGAATCAAAGAGTGATTTCGTATTAAAATTGAGACAATATTTCGATCTTTTTATCGATTGTGTGAACGACTGAACCACTGAACAGACGTTTCACTCAAACACTCAAATCATTCAACATTTGAGTCCAATTCATACAAAACATATCAAAATCTGTTCAAAAACTTCGATACAAATTGTCATATATTTGCGACCCTTTGCTTATCATTTCCTATTTGGTTATCTGAACTTCAGATTCTGGAGAACTCAAAGATTTATTGAATAGTGTTATCTCTCATCGAAGAGAATTGATAAAAATGAACTTGATAACTTGGCTTTTTAATGAACTCAGTGTTTTCTTAACATAAGGTTAAAAATTTTGCATTTTAACAAATATTGTCAACTGTTTGTCGATTAAAACGGGTTTTGGGTGTAATACAGTTAACCAAAATTTCTTACCAATTGTTTATTGAATATCACTGAAGCGGATCCAAAGCGTGCAAAATCTCAAAAGTCTTTGAATTTTTGTCGTATTTATTGACATTGAAATGAGTCGACAATTATTTGAAATAAATAGACTGGAAATATATTTTTGTATATCAAAAGGCATCCAATTGTTGATAATTCTCTTAATTCTTATCATTACTTAATATAAAACAAGTTTTTGACTTTTTGTCAAACTTTGGGTCAAAATCCGTTTGAATTAAGAAAACTCTCGAAACTTATCTTTAATTCGAAATAATTATGATTTCGAGTTGTCTTCAGATATCACACGATTTCATTATATTTACAAAAACTAATAAAAAATTCAATTTATATAAAATATTTAATCTTGAAATTATGATTCAATTCAAAAATAGAGTATTTCCGATTTTTTTGAGGTTACCTAGCTATTTCTTATCAACAGGATTAGTCATATTATATAATACAAGTTTGTTTTCTAATAGAAAATGTTATTCAAATAAAAATTACAATATTTTCATAATTTAAAATGAGCAAGAACAAAATTAATTAAATAATTAAATTTAAATGAACCAAAAGTTTCACTAATTGTGAGAAATATTTTTTCTGAAAACTTTTTATAATGGGATAAGTCTTATGGGAGGCTATCATCAGAGGAGTGAACGTAATTACAGTTAAGCCCCTCATTGTGTGACTGAATGTTGAGTCACTTCATTGAAATCGTTTTAATGTTATTATTGACTAATAGTTTGTTTATCTCATAATTAAATCAATTGATTTCATTCATATTCAACAATAGTTTAACATTTTATTACAATTTTTAGTTATAATTATATTATATTTAATTTGATCCCAAATAATGTCCGGCGGAGGAACTCTTCAGGTCTGACAACAAATTGACAAAATTTCTGACATTTTTTTTCAATCATTTGTTTAATGATTTTAAACAGAAAGCCATAGATTTGGTGACAAAAGCCACAGAAGAAGATAAGGCGAAGAACTATGAGGAGGCCCTCCGGCTCTACGAACACGCGGTCGAGTATTTTCTTCACGCAATTAAATGTATGAAAATATTGTGTTTTGTATTGTATTTAATATAATTATATTTAAGACGAGGCGCAGTCGGAAAGGGCTAAAGAGAGTATAAGAACCAAATGCGTCCAATACTTGGAAAGAGCGGAGAAACTAAAGGCTTACGTAAAGAATAAGCCGAGTAATAAAAACGATAAAAAACCGGTAAAAGCGGGAAATGATTCCAATAATAAAGACGATGACAGCGATGAAGAGGATAAGGATAAGAAGAAACTCATGAATCAATTGGAAGGCGCTATTGTTATCGAAAAGCCCAAAATCCAGTGGTCAGATGTGGCCGGTCTCGAGGGCGCTAAGGAAGCGCTCAAAGAGGCGGTTATTCTTCCCATAAAGTTTCCGCACTTATTCACTGGTAATCGTAAGCCATGGAAAGGTATCCTTCTGTTCGGTCCGCCCGGAACTGGAAAATCATATTTAGCCAAAGCTGTGGCCACAGAAGCAAACAATTCGACCTTTTTTTCGGTTTCGTCCTCTAATTTGGTGTCTAAATGGTTGGGCGAAAGCGAAAAATTGGTGAAAAACCTCTTTGAAATGGCCCGACAGCACAGACCCAGTATTATATTCATCGATGAGATCGACTCACTCTGTAGTAGCCGTTCTGACACTGAATCAGAATCTGCGCGAAGAATCAAAACGGAATTTCTCGTCCAAATGCAGGGTTTGACACATAATTGATCCCAAAGTGACTTTAAATTATAAACAATAATCTGATTGATAGGTGTCGGCAACGATAACGACAATATCCTGGTATTGGGCGCCACAAACATTCCGTGGGTTTTGGACGCAGCCATCAGAAGAAGGTTTGAGAAAAGGATTTATATTCCATTACCTGAAGAACACGGAAGGATTGTTATCATTAAAATGAATATCGGAAATACTCCAAACTCTTTAACTGAAGACGACATTAAGATTTTGGCCAAAAAGACAGACGGCTTCTCAGGCGCCGATATATCAGTGTTAGTTCGGGACGCACTCATGCAACCCGTCCGCAAAGTCCAGAGCGCAACACATTTTAAAAAAGTTTGTCTTTTAAGCCATTCCTCTAATTATTAATTTAATTTTTGTTTGATTTTAGATGAGAGGTCCGTCCCGTAGCGATCCTGACGTCATTATCGATGACTTACTGACGCCCTGTTCTCCCGGCGAGAGGGGAGCCATTGAGATGTCTTGGATTGACGTTCCCGGAGATAAACTCATGGAACCCGTCGTTTCTATGAGTGATATGTTGTTATCGTTGGCCAACGCAAAGCCTACCGTCAATGAGACCGACCTCAAGAAGTTGAAGGCCTTTATGGATGACTTCGGTCAAGAGGGTTGACATAAGAAGAAGATAACGATATTATTATTGAATTATTGGAAATACTTTTGGTTTCAAATAAATTGTTTAATTCACAATCAAATCAATTATATTATAAATTGTATCAAATTTTATGATTAAAACTATTTTTTAGTATTTTCTCCATTAAGTGCTTAAATCTTATCTGAATTACAAACAATTCAAACAAAAAACTGTTTTCAAACACTTTTTTCTTTTCAAATAAATGTAAAAATTGTTTACAAAAAAGTCATTCAATTTATTGAGTGATTGAAAAGACAATCAATTTGTGGAAAATATTAGTTTTGTGTGGGATATACTGTACCTGGATTTTGATCTATTCAACTCTTGATCATCTATTGATCATTTTGTTATAATCGAGTCATATATTTCTCGATACATTTCAATTGAAAGTTCCTTCATAAAAGTTGAAGAATCTCCAGAAGTTTTTGGTATAGATATTACATCATCATGACCTCAAGATATTGTTACAGAAGTTTGCTTAAGATTTTTTTTCAAAATTCACCAAGATAAGCCTTTAATTTTCAACTCAA